>RRYC01000090.1:0-39942 GCA_004016185.1 Quambalaria eucalypti
CCCCCTCCCCCTTTTTCCCCCCGGCCGCGGGGGGGGGCGGGGAGCCCCCCCCCCCCCCGAGGGTGGCGGCCTGGGGGCCCATGGGCCCCCCCCCCCCCGGCCGCAAAGCCCGGGGCCCCCCCGCCCGGGACGGCAACCCCCCCCCCCCCCCCCCCCTGTGCAGCGCAGCTAACCCTTGCTGTCTTTTCGCCTTTTCCCATCACTTGCATACACTCAGTACTGCCCGCCTCCCCGTCATCTACGTATTCCCCAAGCGACCCATTCACCCTGCTCAGGCTGCGTCGGCACTGGCCTCGTCCGCCTTTGAGCTGCTCACAACCGGACAAAAGGACATCGATCCCCGCAAGGCCATCTTGTTGGCTTACGATGTGGGCTACGCGCATGCTGCGGAGCAGGTCTTTGGGATCCTGGGAGAAGGCCTCGCTGCGCTTGCCAGCGGCGCGGAAGAGTCGATCTCGCTGCCGCCCCTCGCCCTGACTCAGCTGGACGTTAGGAAGAAGTTTGAGGAGTGGATAGCTGAACAGAAGGCGACGAAGCGAGGAGCAGGGGAGGCGTACCGACCGCCCGCAGAGGCCTCATTGCCAGCAACACAAGCTACGAGTGGTACATGCTGCGGTACGAATGGTAGCACTTGCTCCAGTGCAGCCCCAGTCACCAAGCCACAACCGGGCGGTGGCTGTACCGACACGACTTCAAGCGGCTGCGGCTGCGGCGATTCCGCACCGGTCAAGCCTGCGCCTCTGGCCGAGGGCAATGAAAACGTAGTCGACGAAGCAGTCACGGGTGGTGGATCAGGAAGGCTTTATAACCTCCCCGCGGGATGCGCATTGTCGGACACGCTCATCCTCTACCTGGGCGGAGAGTCCCTTGCGCTGACCAACCTGCTTCTCCGCGCTGGACCTGCGTGCCCAGTCATTACATGCGACCCACAATCCCACCTCGAAACATCCTCGAAGCCAGCAGAGAAGGACGCAGCGGTCTCGCAATCTATCACTCGACCTCCTACCCGCCGCGAGGACGGCAAGACGAATCGTCTATTGATGCGGCGCTACGCCGCTGTGCAAAGAGCTCGTGACGCTAGCGTCGTCGGACTGCTAGTCGGCACACTCGGTGTTCGATCCTACTTGCCCTTGCTCTCTCATCTGCGTCGCCTCTTGACTGGTCGGGGCCTCCCAGGGCATGGTCGGGATAGGGACCGAGCCTCGGGCGTAGGAGGCGGTCGTAAGGTGTATACCATCTCCGTCGGGAAGCTATCACCTGCGAAACTCGCCAACTTCCAGGAAGTCGACGTATTCGTCCTCTTGGCGTGCCCTGAGAACTCCCTCGTCGACGCTGTAGACCCGGGCGGAATGCGTTCAAAGGAGTTCTACAAGCCCATTGTCACGCCATACGAGATGATCTTGGCGTTGGACGAATCAAGATCCTGGACGGACGAATACGTACTAGAGCTGGGCAACTTGATTGCAGACTCTGCAGATAGCGAAGACGCAGGCTCTGAGACGGAGAGCGCAGGCCTCAACGGCAGGACGGATAGCGCCTCCTCGGCACCCGGCGGCGCAGAGCCAAGCTCGGACGCCGATTCCGATTCAGATGATGAGCCTCACTTCTCTCTCGTGACGGGCACGTACGTCTCCCGTCGCCGTTACATGGCGCGCGAGGAGCTCCTCTCCTCTGCGCAGAATGGCTCCAGCACCAAGTCGAAGAAAGCCTCGCGGCGGGATCCCGATGCAGGAACAGTCATGCTCGCCAATGGGGATGGTCAGTCGGGAGAACTGGTGCATATCCTCGATAGCGCTAGTCCTCTGCATCTGGCTGGTAGGACGTGGAAGGGCTTGGAAGCGCGCGTTGGGATGGACCCGCCTGCGAAGCTGGAAGAAGGGAGGGGCGGTGTTGCAAGGGGTTACGAGGGCGAGAAGGAAGGTTGATGAATCACTGCTGCAAGGGGCGAGGAGAGAAAAGCACTGTATGATCATCCCCCTCGCTACTACACCCCCGCCGCCACCTATCGCGATGCATCTGTGCTATGCGGCTGTTCAGCGATGGCTCCCACTGCGCATTCAGCCAAGACAGCTCTGAGAGATATTGAAAGGTATTGTACATGTATGATCCGAGCGAGCCCAAGGCCGTTGCCGTATGAAACTCTACAACAAGTCGAAGTCGTCGAGCTCGTTGTTGTACTTCGCAATGGTACGCTTGACGTGGCTCTGGTCCAGCCAGGAGACAAAGTCTTCGAGGTTCCGCGAGACGAGAAAGGCCGGGTCCGTGATGATATCTGTGCCGACTCGGACTTGGCCTTGCTCGATGTACGTGACAGCCTGTGAGGTTGGAGCGCGGCGGAGAGTGGTTGCGTGGCGGTCAGAGGATGAAATCTCGGAATAGCGAGGGGTACCAAGGAACAGCCCTGAGTATACCGAGTGTCACAAAGCATAGCCAAGCCTCCGACGCAGAACACTGAGGGATCTCGACCTGCAGTGCCAGGGAGGAGATCCAGACCGCTGATGACACGGGCGCTTGTATTTGGCACCACGGCGAATCCCCAACCCCCTGACCGGCTGCATCTCTCCACCTCCTAGCGCACAAAAACTCACCTGCTTGACCGTCTCACTCATCCTCAACTTGCACATAACGACTGCGAGCCTCCTCCTGCAGAAAGCGCTAACCGTGACCTTGTCCAGCGCATCGCTCATCTTCGCCCCCGTATCAATCAGACCCATTTCATACAGCTTGCCCAGTAACATTCCCTCCTTCTTTGTGCGGAAGGGATCCTCAGCTGGAAGAGTCGAGAGACGGAGGGAGAGGTGCCGCGCTTTACCCACGAGGGTATTGTACTTCTTGTAGTCGTCGCGGGCTTGGATGTGGTATCGCCGCATGATCTTGGCTTCCCGGGCGGCGCTGTTCGCCTTTGAGGCGGAGCCAGACGACCATGAGAGGAAGTCGTGCTTCTTGAGAAGCTTCTTTTCGTGGTGCTTGAGCTGACGCATTGTGATGGAAAGCTGGGGCGCAGGGAAGATTGAAAGGTATGTGTGCCACAGAGTACAATGGTGATGAAGGTTGGATGAGCGTGCGACAATAGAGCTGAGCTTGAGTGTCCTTCTCGTCTGTGCATTTCGGCCTCCAAAATTTCAAGTCGGAGCCGAAGCGCGACGCGGCATGTGTCCTCACGGCTTCAGCAATCTCACGGCCAAGCAGCTGGCAGCAGTGCAATGTAACAACAATTTTCTTTTGCAAAAGGAATGTAAGTAGTACTGATACGACAAGGAGACGCAGAAAGAGAACGATACAGGGGTGTCCGCAGCCTCTGGCAACGCAGAAGCACTGAAATACAGCAAATGCAAGAGGGCGCGAAAAGCATCAGTCTGTTCGGCAGTCCCGGCGCAGACTTGAGCACGTTTCCCATGCGGTGCTCCAGTTTACCGCCTAGCCGGTACGCTCGTCGACCGCGCAACACCGTCCGATTTTGCCCCCGCCGGAGCTCGGCCACGCGCACCAGTCGAGTCCCGCACCAGCTTCGAGGCATTGCGGCTAAGCTTCCGCATCTCGCCGTCCTTGAGCTTTACCGACAGTGCACACGTCACCACATTCTCGGGCGTGAGCTCCCGTGAAGGGGGATGAAGGAGGAGCATCATGCAGTCCTCCTTGGCCGTAGGTCCTGATGCCGCCATGAGGGGCTCGCGGATGATCCGCACGACAGCCAGAGCCACTTGCAGGATCCAGTTTGGCCCTTCGTAAAAGAAGACGTCCCACAGTCGTAGCAGAGTGGGCCAGGGGACCACTCGAGCGAACAATGGGAGAAGCCAGCTTGGCGTGAAGTGAATGGGCTCCACGCCCAGATTCTGCAGCTTGCCCGCCAGTGGACCATCCATGGACTGCAGCAGCTGGCCAAAGATGACGCCATCGATGTGCATCTGCTTCATTTCGTTGGAGTAGTACCCTTCCATGTGAATGTCACGGAGGAGCGCGCAGAGCAGCCAGAATGCGTCTTCCGGCGGCATATGCAGGAGGAACATGCCAACGAGGAGTCCCATACCCTGCGTGTAACCGATGATGGGGTTGTAGTGCACGTAGGCCTTCAAGATGGCCTCGAGATCGGCCTTGCCTGGGCTGCCGTCTTGGAACAGCTTGTTATCGGGGTAGGTGCGGGATACGTCTTTTTCGATGGCCTCGTAGAGAACCTCTTTGCCTCGCTTCCCTTTCGGCTCTTGGCTCGTCTTGCAGAGCTGCTCGAACAGACCCGCTCTCCGTCGCACGCCGGCATTGGCCAGGAACAGCCACACTTTCCCCCTCACGGCATTGGGAATTCCGGCTTGCACCATCTTCCGTACCTTTCGGCTCTTGCGGGCTGCCACGAGGTCATTCTCAGCAAGGATTGCATGCCACTTGTCGATTTTCTCTCGGTCTTCGGGATCGGGGCGGCATGGAGGACCCTGTCCTATCACGAAACCCTTGGCATCGTAGGCCACTTGCCCTGATGGCCCTTGGGGCCGTCCAGACATGTTGGAAGGCGCTGGACTGGCCGTACGACTCGGAATGATGGGCGAAGGTAGTCCGGCAGGCGGAGCGTTGGGAGATGAGGAAGCAGCCAAGGGGCTAGGACTTCTTGAGCCGTTGGATCCCGCAGGCGGAGAGAGCGCACTAATGCCACTCCCGCGCAGGCTGGGCGGACCGCCGCCAAAAGAGCCCGGAGACGGGTTGCTGGGGTTCTTGCGTAGCTGTCCGCTGCTAATTCTTTCGCGCTCTGAGGACCGATCAGAGGAGGAACGAACAGGTTTGAACACGGAATTTTGCACGCCAGGAGGAAAATGTGAGCCAGTCGGCGTGGGGACACTGCCTGTAGACGATCCACCAGGGCTCATCATCGGTGGCGGTGGCATGCTTGAGCCAGGGCCAAACCCTTGCGGCATCGGCTGACCTGGCCTGGGGATGCCCTGCGGCGCCAACGGCGATGTCGGAGAGGGAGACATCGAACCCGGCGCAGAAGACCCAGAGGGCATCCGCAGCTGAGTTGGCGGCGGAACACCGTTGGGCATGGGAGGGCCAACAGGTCGTCGCCGAGGATCGAAGTTGCCCACTGGGGGGGCGGGTGCAGGTGCTTGGTTCGGACCCGGCGCGGGGGCCGATGGCGAAGGTGCAGCAGCTTCTACCTGTTGCCGCAGGTTCGATGCCATCGGTTGAACGCCCTGATTCGGCGGTGCTCGAGGATCGGGTGCAGCGCTCGGTCGCCTGCCCGACGGCGACGTCTTGAGCTTGGCAGCAAGCTCTCGAGCAGGCATGGTACGTGGATCGCGAGGATTCTCCTTGAAAGAGTCTGGAATGCCCGGTGTCGGGTGATTGGCGCTTTCAAGAGCAAGACTGGCCATTGACTCGCTGTTGAAACCCTTTGACAAGTGGCGGAGGTTGAAGTTGGGGAATGCGACCGAATCTCGGCCGTACACGTCGTAGATGGATAATGTGTGATCCCTGCGGCTGCTATTCGGCTCTTCCTCTGACTCATCCGTGCTCGAAGACAGTGTAGAATCTTGTGAAGGTGAGTTGGGCATATGGCTCCCGGTGGATTTGCTGCGGCTGCTTGAGGAGCCGTCGTCGCGCTGGTTGGCCGGCAACCGTCCATTTGCGCCGTTGACCCGCATGCTGTTGGACTCCGGAGCCGAGCGAGCTTTTCCCTCAGCGCTGTCGTCGCTGGTTCCGGAACTCGACGGTCTGGCCCATGGCAGCAGAGTCTCCGAGTCGTCAGAATCAGAGCCATCTGCAGAATCTGGGGCGGTCGGAGAACGATGGGAGCTTTTGATAGGGGGCACCGAAGCCAGTGCTTTCTTGGCATTGAGCTGGGTCGCGGCATTGCCAGGCCTGGAAATACAATGCAGATGAGGACTCGTCAGCAACTAGACAGTTGTATACTGGCATTAGGCAGGGAAGTACGCACCATTGAGTTCCATGATGGTTGTCGCTTGTCGCAGCGCTGGCGCGCCTGCTGGCGTCGGCGGCAAAGTCTGACTCTGCCTTCCTAGACTTGCGACCCTCGGATTCCTCCCCCTCGGAGTCGACTGCCGTAACAGGAATACCAGCGGGGACTTGAGATGCGGGCAACGAGGCGGCGGCAGCCTGGGACATGAATTTCGTGGAGGACTCCCGTATTTGGCCTTGGCCGCTCCTGCGCATGAGAACAGGCTTTTTGAGCTTTCCATGGATCTGGACATGAGAGCCTTTGAAACGACCGACGACACCTTCGCAGTAGCCAAGGAACCAGGCGTCATCGTCACTGTGGCTCTTGCGCCTGGAGCTGGAGCTGGGGGCATTGTCATCCTTGTCAAGCCGGCGTAGGACAATGATCTTTTCGCCAGTCATGAACATGAGATCCTCGGCCTCGGTGGCTGGATTGTCCACCAAAGCAGTGCAGGTGCCGATGCCGCCCTTTTGCAGGGCGAATCTCGTCCAGGCATTGAGTGTATGCGCGTCCATGATGAGGGGATAAGCGTTCTGTGGAGTGAAATGCCACGAATGGGATCGTGGCGTGGGAGCTGAATCTGGAATGGGTGTGGCATAGAAGACCATGATAGATTGGTGCAGAATGTGTGAGGATGATTGTCAGTTTGAGCTTCGTGAAGTATGTCATCATGTAACAGTCTTTGCCCGTCACGCGGCTGCTAACTGAACCAGAGTCGGATGCTCACCAGGACGAGCGACAACACAGAAAAGGTTGATGTTCGATTCTGGAATAGAACGTCTTTGCGATCTCCGCTCTGGCTTCGCGAATAGTCTGATTTGCTTGCCAGACTGAAGACTTGACGCAGCACCGCTTTCGGTTCGTGTGCTCTAGATGAGGAAGAAATCGGCGGATGAAGCTGCGCGATGAAATGGCTGAAAGTCCGTTTTGGTCGAAGCTGCCTATCTTGATGCCTAGTGTCGTTGCCACGATTGGGGCTTGCGTGGCAGCACCAACGTATGCACCGCGTGACAGGGTCTTCAGGGATCAGGCCAGAGAGCCGTCAGGGAGGGAGCCGTGAAGGAAGATTAGGAGACCAATGGAGTGTGCCAAGGTCAGGGGCCGTAGAGATAGTCCGTGTAAGACGTGAAAAGGAGCGGAGGGGCCGAGAGGGCGACGACCTGATACGCAGCGACAAGAGACAAGGAGTGTAACCAGCGAGAGCAAAGCTGAATCGCTGTGTGGAGCCGTCTCGTATGGCGAAATCCTGTCGCGTCCGTCTTCGAGATTGGAGGGTGACAAGATGAAGAGAGGGCAGGACTGAAGTCGGCCGCGCCTATGAATTCGGTGTCCAGCAGACGTCTAGTCGGCGAGCAACGTCGAGGGCCAGAGGTCGGGAATGGTGTTTGGGAAAAGCACACCTCGCCGCTGGGGATTCTTGAGAGTGCGTCCGACCGAAGGCTCGTTCTTCCCGTTGTCTGGCGAGGGTGAATGTGGGTACAGCACAAGCGTGGTGATGGCAGGAAGATTGCGGCGATGACCAGAGCGGAGCCAGGCTCGAATGAGATGAAAGAGGAATCTCTTTGGGCCCCAGGTTCACCAGGTGCTGGCGGCGGTGACGGATTCCGGGTTGGCTGGGTGTGGCTGGTGGTGATGTCGGCGGTCGCGTGTGGGCAAGTTGCAAGTGAGAGCAGGCAGGCAATCAAGCAGGCAGGCAGGCAGGGTAGCCAGACGGCCCATGGGCAGACGAATCGACGGCCGGTCTCAAAGGGGAAGCGCAGAGCCAGGCAGACGGCCAGGCATCCGAGGAGAAGACGCGTCCGCGAGCGGTCTGCTGGTGGTGGTGCCTGCCTGCCTGCCTGCCTGCCTCGGTCTCGCCCTACATTGCCCTGCCCTCCCGCGGTGTGCTCCCGCGCGTCTCACCTCGACTCGCCCGCCCGCTCTCACGGCGCACTCAGGGTTAAAAATGGACGGGGGCGAGCCTTGACGACTGCAACGGGCGGCAGCGGGAGCACCGCGTATGCCCGCGCGTCACCCGCGTCGCGCTTCGGTGGGTCCGCCCCTTGCCTCTTTTTCTTGCCCCTTCCTTCCCCCTCTTGGCGACGCGATCGACAGACAGCCCCCGTCAGCAGCAGCGCAGTGGGCATTCGCAGCATCATTGACCCCTCCAGAAAAGCGTCAATGCAGCTCGGACGCTCGCTCGACACGACGGGTCTTCAGCGGGCGGCGCGGCGAGCAAAACGCCACCTCGCGCCGTTTGGTGACGGAGAGGGAATGTTGCGGCACGAATTCGCCTCCCATCGCAAGTCCGACTGTGACCGCAGAGCATCAGCGGCCGGCCGGCGGATGACGCACAGTGTTTGTATTGTAAGAGTTCGAGGGTTGTTATGTGTCTGCTGAATTGAGGCAAAGGGCGGGTGTTGTATTGTAGATTCGGACAACGACGTCGACACACCCAGTGCGGGGAATGCTGCCGGCCATCGCTGCCCGACGCTCTGCATTCACGTGGATAACCCTGGGCGTCGAGTGAGATTACGTAGCTGGGCGGCATTGTCCGAATGCCCGATTGGAGAATCCGCAGCACCTCTTGGATGAGGCTGACGTGCGTCTGCTTTCTGGAGAATTGGCGCCGAAACGCATAGTCAGGACTTTCCTGTGCCTGGGCTTGCTTTTGCTGCGAAGCGGGCGCACATTTGACATCGACGATGGGCACGCCCAATCGGAATCGTGCATCGTGACGCCGACGTTCTACTTAGGTGTTGCCTGCCTGTCGTGGTGCCTGCCGCCCAAGTCGCGGTCCACTCGACCCAAAGCCCACCTGCACGCGCAAAGAAGAGGCTGATGCTACACAGGACCGGGTGGGCCACTCGGTCACTGCGGCATCCTGGGAAACCCCCACTGCCACAGGAAGGGTGCAACTTGGGGTCAAAGCAGCGAAGGCGCCCTTTTCCGCGTGCTGCGTGCTGCAGATGTCTGAGTCTAACTGCATGCAACCGAAAGCAACGAAGAAGACGCGGGCCTTGAAAGCAGGACGGACCGACACGGCGTACAAAGGAAATCTCCCCGTCCGGAAGTGGTTCGCTGGGACCAACGAGTCGCGCAAGGAGCAACAGGGCCGCTGTGTGCGCACAAAAGCTCCGTCACTGGTCACCCATCACAGTTGCATTGTACGATGGTCGTGAAGGAAACTCCCTGGAAGCCGGACTGTCAGCTCGCTCGGGCAATAACTCCCGCGCCCAATTTTGGCTCTGCCTGCAAATGATAATTGCTCGCAGAATCTCCCCAATCGAGGTTCCCGAGACACGACTCTTCGGAAGACATCCGTCTTCTCCATGTCCTTCGCTTCTGCGATGTTGAGGGTTGCGGAAAAGCACATGTCTTGGCTCCTTTAAAAAAGACCCCTTTGCCCTGCCCTTCCGTCCCCCAAGCTCCGCGTGCCTGCCAAGAACAGCGCGGCGAGGATCGGGCCCCACCATTCGCGGTCACGTGAGTGACACATTTCCGTGTGGACCCTTTCATCTTGAGCCGTCTGTCCGCATGAGGCTCTGTGGCCATTGCAACGTGTGTGTGTCGAGCTTGTGCACAGTATCTATGTGTTTGTGCACAGTATCTATGTGTTTCATTTGCGCACCCTTTCATCCAGTCCTAGATAGTACAATGGTCAGTATATCCGCCTCTCACTCCAGTCCCTCTGGTTGGCAGTCCGCGGGCGATCGGGGTTCGATTCCCCGTCTGGGAAGTTCTTTTTGCCTCCCAGGGGGGAATTTCTTTGCTCTCTCCACTCGTTCGGAGATCTGCTGGCCAAAGACCACCCGACCGGCACTCCTTCAGACCTGACGCCCGCCGAGATCGGGCTCGCGTGGATTCACACCCTCTCGCGGCTTTCACCTTCGCTCGGACAAGTGCGCCGACGGGGCAGTTTGCCCACCTCGTCTCGGCTATTGCCCGGATGTTAGTTCTAGCCCTGATGACTCGGATCTCGCGTATAGACAGACGGTGAGCAGCCAGACCTCTTTCCCCCAGCCACACAAGCGACTGCTCAGCAACGCAACACATGCCGATGTAGGGCGTACAGTAGACGTCGAATGGTTGTGATTGCGTCGAGGGCGGGGCAAAAGGGAGGCTACTGTCAGAAGGTGGGGACTGTCAGAATGTACAGTAACAGTAGGTTGGCAGGGAGCGACGGCGTCGTTGGAAGACCGCGGTCTGTGGCCGCCGAAGGTCGCATGGGAATGTTTCCTGCCTGCTTGCCCTGCGTGTCGGTGTCGAGATCGGAGGGACTCTAGAGGCGTGCCTGGGCGGAGGTGGAATTGCCAAAATGAGGCGGCTACGAGTCCGGCTCACCTTCCCGAGGACCCACTGAACCGCACCACACTGCATTGCTCTTTCACCACGCTGCGTTCGACTGCTCGCTCGCATGCCACTGCTCGGGGACCGAGCAGCTTTGGAGTGAGTGCGGAGTGGAGCGACGGGCTGCAAAGTGGCATTGAGCTTCCGCTGCGGACCGTGTGATTTGTGGCCATCAGGGGAGGCAAACAAAGCATTGGAACGAGGGAGCGGAGCGGGGCCGCGGGGATTGGGGGAAGAATGTGCTGTGGATACGGGCACACAAGCGGACACATGAAAAAACTTGCCAGGTGCGATGCCAGTGTGCCCCCGCCTTTGTTCCTGACCCGTTCCCCCCGTCTTTCACTGGCCCGCTGCGATGCGACGATGGTACCATGTGCCTATCGGCAGGATTCTCTAACCAGTGTTAGCGATGAGAAGCAGAGGAAGAAGAAGAACGGAGGGCAAAAGGGCGTGAAATTGGTCTCAAAGCGGGGCGAAACGTGAGCTTGCTCCTCACGCTCTGTGGATCGCGTGCTTCAGAAATTGTCGTCGAGTCATCGAGTCATGGGGTCTCACTTCAATCGCATGCGAGGACGGCGCCTTGCAGGTGCAGCTCGCAGAGGCGGCTTCCTAGTGCTTGCCCCCACTCGGCCCCGCTCCTCCGTCCTTGTGCCTCCCGATGGCGGGCGCCTGCCGCAGGCGAGATGCAGAGCGCGGCGGGCGGGCGGCACCTGAAGAGCATAGGGTGGCCTTGCCCCCGAGCCAGGAACATGCGCTGCTACACTCGCACCACGGCGGAGCTTTGGCACTGGAATCCGCAGAGGGGCAGAGGACGATTTTTGCCCGCGCCACGCCGCGATAAGCTTGGCGCGCCTCCCTCGTCGCCCAGTGCCATGCGCGGGCACCGGACCAACGCCCAGTAGCGGTCAACTGGGCCCCCCAACCCCCAAACAGCCTGCACACACGCACACAAGCACATGCGCACACACACGCCGGTACATACAGCCTTGCCTCAACGCAGCTCTTACAAAAGGACCAAGGTCCGCCCTCTTTCATCTCGCCCGCCTTTTTCTCCTTTTCCGCATCTCGTCTTTCCTTCGGACACCAACACCCAACACCAACTCTTCACCACTCACTCACCCTCGACGCCTTTTTGGACGTCTTACTTCAGGAGAGCATCTCTGACAGCGACTTTAATAGTGCTCTCCGACTTGGACACAGCACCCTACCCGGCCCTTTGAGCCCCTCACAATAACTTACTGGCACAACTACTCTGAAAACCCACCGTCACCATGGCCGGATTTTCCGCTTAATTCTGCGTCTCGACGCGAGGCACTATCCAATCTGATTGATCAAAGAGCATCGTCATCTAACCCGATCAACTCCAACAATCAGCTTCAACCACAAGACAGGTTGAATTGCAACACGCATTCTAGTCAAACACCCCAACCCTCTACCTACTACTCGACCCGCCCTTTGCGGTCCTTGCCTTTGCCAACATGGCTGTCTTCACAGAACCCCGCCCAGAGCTCTGCTCCTCACAACAACAACAACCACGCCAACAACAACTTGCACAACAACAACAATCAAGTGCAACCTCCCCGAGCCCGCTCCGATCCGAGCTCGCTTCCTGTAACCACCTCCTCTAGTCCAGCGTCCGCATTAGCGCCGACGAACATCTCCATCGGAGACTCTCTGGCCGATTTTATTCAAAGCTTCACCCAACACAGGCTCAAGCAACAGCGCGAACAGCACCAGCTTCAGCTTCGACGAAGACAACAACAGCAGCAACGTCAACTTTTCCAGCTCCACCTTGCCCGAGCACGTCAGCAGGCCCAAGGCACCAATACCTCCTCCGTTCCATTCCCGTCTCAAAAGGGATCCACTAGTTCTTTCCCTCCAGGCGACGCTCCAGTAGTACAAGAGTCTCCTGCGGTCACCCAAAACAACATTGGCCTCTCGTTTCCCTCTCAGATCTCCATTGGTCGAAACTCCATTCCCTCCCAGCCTTCGTCGTCGACTCATCCCCGTTACCAGCAACCCGCTCATTCACACTCCATGTCTTGTCTCACTGCAACCGAAGACGACGGCCTGCGCTTCGACGTGCCCGAGGAGCTCATGAAGAGCGAGTGGTCCTCGATCAACATGTCGAGCGACAACCCCGCTTTTCCGGGCTGGGACAACCACCGTTCTGCCGAGGACATCTTCACCTCGCCGCTCTGGACGGACCCCTCGCCTGCTTTGACCGACCACAACTCGTTCGAAGTCGAGTCGTGCGGCCCGAGTCCCTTGCTCGCCGATGACCTCGATGGTCCTCCCAGCGACATTGCGCAGATGCCCCTCTTCGGCGACATGACGCTCTTCAGCCCCAACCAGCGCCTCGAGACTTCGTTTGACTCGGGCAATGCGCAGAACGGTGCGACGAGCAGCAGCGCTCCAGCGGAGTTCAGCTTGTTCCCCGAGGTCAAGAACCCACCTTCGCCGCCTCGTGGACAGCTGGCCTTCAACCCATCCGCTCACGAAACCCGTCGAAGACCCGGCCACGATGCTGCTGAGGGCCCTCCAGGGTGCCGCCGTCGTGCGCCAGACCCAGGCTCCCGTAAGCACTGCATCGCCAAAGTTGATCTCGACACCGCCTCAAGAAAGTGACGCACTGGCCTCCGACGTGGCTGAGACCGGCCGAACTGGCGGCAAGCCTTCGCTTCACCACGCTGCTACGGCTCCCTCTCTGTCAACTGCGGCAGCTTGCGAGTCCGGCGAGGAGACGTGCAGCCACGGTGCAGGTACCGCATGCCGACGTGGCACCAAGCGCCGTCTCGGTGTCGAGGATCTTCTGCCTCTGGATGCCCCCATCCAGGCAAGGAACTATCTTGGCCCCTCGGCAACGTCGCGCAAAGATTGGGTGCCTCCGAGCTCCATTGACCACGGCCCAACGCCTGAGGAGCTGGCCGCTATTAACGCCGAATCGGACCCTCTCAAGGCGAAGCGCCTGAGCAACACGCTGGCTGCTCGTAGGTCGAGGCACCGCAAAGCACAAGAAAGGCTCGAATTCCAGGAACGCATCGCCCAGCTCGAAGCCGAGGTTGCCTCCTGGAAGAAGAGGTGCGAGCGCGCCGAGGGCGACCGCGACGAGCTCACCGAGAAGCTCAAGAAGTGCAAGTGTGCTTCCGACGGCGAGTGAACGCTCAATATTGACGCGGCTCCCGCTGTTGTCTTCTTGTGTTCCCTGGTTGCGTGTTTCTGATATGACCCCGAAAAAGCTTCCGCCTGCTCGGTACTCCGGATCCTCATCCGCCAAAACCCACAAAACATCTTCGGTTATGCTCTGGGCCTATGCTGCATCCTTGTATTGTCACGTCCACCTTGTCGAAATCTCTTACTATTTCATTATCTGGGTCCATATTGATTCAATGTCATTTGCGCCCTTTTCCTCGCAATCATCGGACCACGTTCGGTTACAAAATGGCAGACTGACGCGATCGCAGCGGCGAAGAGGGGCACCACGTGATTTTCGCTTCCGAAAGGACCAGACAAAGAAGCTCAAGAAAGATGATACATTCTTTAGACACAATGATTACATGGGTGTATCTCCACGAAACAACACGAAACAAGATAGCTCAGCCAAGAAAGGGAAACCGTGTAGTCAGGACGGACCCCAACCCGATACGCTCAGCCTCTCAGACATTGACGTTCGGCTCGCCCTCGTCCGTCTCGGCAAACTGCCACAGGTAGTACCGCCTGCACGCGGCGAGCCTGTCCGCGAGATCATTCACCCTCTTCCTGCGGGCGTCCTGCGCCTCCTTGAGCTGGCGCTTGGCCTTGCGGCTGACGGGCGTCACGGCCGCCGAGTCTTGCCCGAGCGAGGAGGGATCCTCGGCAGCCAGAATGGCGCGCCGATCTTGGTCTTGCTGCGCTTGGAGCTCTTCGTAGTCCAGGCGGGCGGCACGGTACTTGATGAAGGAGATCATCTCGGTGATGCTCGGCGGGTAGTTTGTGCCCATGAAGGCCTTGCCCGAGCCTCCTTCGCTGGCGTCATTTTGCCCCGGTGGGGGTGTAAGCGGAGAAGACGTCTCTCGAGCTTTGCCCTTGTCAGATGTTCCTCCCTTGCGGGGAGTGCTCGGCGGTTCGTTGCCAGGCTCCCTACTAAGGAGCTGACACTCTTCGGTCAGGGACTGATCCTTCTTGTCATTCTCTTCGCCGTCTCGTGGAAGTTTCGCTTTGAGAGGAGAAATGTTGGAGATGTCCTTGGGCATGCTCTCGGGAGCAGGTGCGTGCCGCGTCATGGGCTCGCCGTAGATGATGACGCACCAAGACCACCTGCCGGCAGTGTTGGCCGGCATGTTCTCGTTGAATTCTGTCAATTGCCAAAATACTCGCCCGTCTGCGTCGGTGCCCAGAGGTCCGCTGCGCATCTTGAGGGACTCGCTTTCCCTGTATGCGCCGCACTTGGTGTCCAAAATGCGCAGCTTGAATTCACGCTCCTTCTTTTCCTTGTCCTTCTTCCACTTGGCGAATTTGTCTGCGTCAAGCATGCTCGGCGCCGCTTTCCAGAGAGCGGCCGATTCCTTCTCCCACTCCTTTTCGATCTCTTTGAGATCGTCTTTCGCAGCCTTTTCGATCTCGACGAGCCGCTGCGGCGCGAGCCTGAGTTCTTCGGCCACCTCAGGGGTCTGCATGATAGCGTCCAGCAAGGCGCAGATGATGGCAACCTTGTCTTCTCGACCGGGGGCCGGAACTCGCTCAGCTGGCGGAGGAGAAGGCTCGGTGCCGCTGCTAGGCGACGCGCGAGGAGTCGCTGAGCCGCCTGCCGATGCAGAGTCCGTCGCCGAGCTGACAATACGAGAGCCCCTCGTGCGCGCAGTGCCCGTTGTCGGGGCTGCTGCCGCAGCTTGCTGTGCTGCCTGACGCTGACACCCACTACGCCGTGCTCCTTCCGGGGAGGCTCGCTGGGTGTTATCCGCTGGACGACGTCGGCTTCGTCTTCCTGCCCCGCGCGGGGCATCGTCCTCATTGTCCGAGTCCTCGTCTTCATCACCTTGCTCAGACGACTGGTAGCGCGAGCTTCTGCGCCCGGGCGCCTCTTCTGCCTCTGAATCCCTGTTGCTGTCCACGTCCGCATCCTCGCTGCTTTCGTACTCTGCGTAGCTTTGGGCCTTGACTCTCTCCAAGGCTTTGAGTTCGGCAGCCCGGCGTGTGCGTGTGACCCTTGATCCCAGCAGAGTGGGACCCGTATCGACAGGAGTGTGCTCCTCTTCGGCGACGTGAGAATCTTCTTCGGACGAATCGTCCACGGCCGGCAGGGATGGAATATATGCATCATTGTTCTCGCAGAGCTTCCTTGCTGCCACCCACGGCTCGCCACGAGAGGGGTCAGAACCGTGCTCACGGAATGTGGTGACAACTTCTTTAGTCCTGGCCTTGGGCTGACCAGAATTGATGTTCGGTAGAGCAGCCAAAGCGACGATGATGCGCTCGAGCAAGACCTGCAATTGTCGATGCGTCCAAGCGTCAAACTTGTCCAATTGGGACAGGACGGCCTTGGGCACTCTGATAAAGTCGAAACGAACCAGAGTCTCGTAGATCCATGTACGTGCCCAGATGTTGTCGGCCGGTAGGCGAGTCTTGATGAATTCGAGCTCTGGAGCGGGCACGGCAGCGGGCGCTTTGAGCGGTCGAGGTAGCGAAGTCTGACGTGCGAGACCACTCAGGCCATTGGGTCGATTGGGAGCAGCAACCATGGCAGCGATGCTGCCTTTGGCAGGCTTACTTGCCCCTTTCTCCGCGGTCTTGCTCGAACTTGACTTTTCTTTCTTGACAGAGTTGCTGGTCTTGCCCGCTGGTGGAAGCTTTTTCGCAGCAGTCGAGAGGACAGAGTCCTTCTTCGCACTCTGCGACGTCTTGACGGACCCTGCAGACGACGATTCCGACTTCTTCCTGCACATGCTGCAATCGCACACGTCCCGACAGCGTGGGCACTTGAAGTAATACGAGGCTTCTTCAGAACTGCAGTGCATGTCTGCTGTGTCTGCAACCGAAGAAGTCCTGCCCTTTTGCTTGATCGCCTCTACATCGTTGGCATATAGCGTCTTCAGGGCCCTGTCGCAATATTTCAGTGGGCATCGTCTGCCATTCGGGCGTATGACTTGAAGAACGCGATGAGGCAAGACAGGTTACGCTCAAGGTCAGCATTTAGGCACAGCGTCACCCACGGCCTCTTCTGACCGGCTCACCAGTGCATCGGAGGGACTCCGTCGGGCATACGGCACGATGCTGATGGCACAGAGCACCTTCGCCAGGAGGTGCTGCCTTCTTCTTGTCCATGGGTCTCTGCGCATCACTGCCAAAGGTGCTGCTATCTGGTCTCTTGTCTGAGGAGCTCTTGGCCTTCTTCGCTGCTTGGCTGTTGCTGGCACTGGACGTCGAAGGACGCTTTTTGACGAGCTTCTTCGCACTCGGAGACCCTTTCCTGAGAGGCGGAGGGTCCGACAACTCTTCATCATCGTCACTGTCGATTACGATGTGAGTTGCAGAGCTCTCTCCGGCAGGCGCCGCACTGGACTTAGGCCTCGGCGGGGTCGTGAAGTCAATGTCATCAACATCGTCGTCGTCGGCAACATTTGGAGGCGCTGCTTTGGAGGTATGATTCTCCTTGGAAGGCGGCGGAGGTGTCGCTATGTCGGAATCTGAGTCATCAACGACGATTGAATCGCTGGAAGTCGTCGCAGCCCCAAGGGAGTGGCGAGGTTGGAAGTTGAGCAGAGTCTGCTTCATGGGCAAGCCATGGGTGCGACCAGGCGGAGAGGCATGCATCGTCGACATCTTGAGAAGAAGGGAAGTGACGATTCTAGTTCGCCTGGGGAAGACAGAGATGGTGGTACTTTGTCAAGCTGCCCGTCCGCTGGCGTCGCGTTACACATTAGCACCTCAATCGGAAGCCCACGCTCCACCAGGCCTGACGCGCCCCCATTAAGGCCCGCGACGCGCTCAGGTGCGCGGTGCGCGTTCCACTCAAGCTCGACGCGTCTCGCAGTCCGAAGGATCAGAGCGAGAGATGGGATAAAGTAGATGAGGCAATGGTATGAATACAATTGGATGCGGTTCCTCGTGCGACGACAGCGACAGTATATAGAATCAAGTGGGGACTGTGGAGATGAAGCATGATGCAAAGAGTGGTGAAAATGGATGACAAAAGGTCCTCGGCGACGCGCATAGACTAGCGCGACAGGTCCTGAAAGAAGACAATTGTCTGACTCGGCTGGGCGCACCGACGCAAGCCAAGACTCAAGACTGGCCGCCACGTCGACCTTCGAACGTTCCTTGCCAGACGGTAAGAAGGGCCTTTGGCTGCCCCCCTTCTTCACCAGGCGTGCCAGACGCACTCCCCTCACGGGACTGCTTCCAATTGCGTCCTAGCTTTACCCTTCCTTTAGTGGAATCTCCCTTATGCCGAATTGCCCGAAATCAAGCTGGAGTCACGCGTCACGTGGTGTGTCACACTCCCCCTCCGTGCCAGCTGCTACCAGGTCAGGTGGTTTGGACGTCCTGACAAGCGCTCTTTATCTGCACTGCGGGTTCGCGCTCACCTCATGCGTGGTGATCTGGTCTCAGGACATTCTTCACAGATGTAATCGCTTCTGTGTCATCTGATGACAATGGAACGAACAGGCGACGCTCGGCCCCTCATATGCGTTTGTTCCGGTTGCTCTGGGCAAGTGGGGGACTCGCAGCATAACTGTCCCACCAGGCCAGCTCACTATCAACTCAGCTTCACCCGCTGCCGCGGCAAACACATGCCCCCTGTAAGGAATTTCATTACCATTCTTCATAAGGAGGAAAGGGACGAGTGATACGAGACGTACGTAGAATAAAGTCGAAGGTAAGGATGGATGAAGATTACAAGGCCGAGTCGAGCGGAACCACATCACTTCTTTGCGCCCAGAGGAACATCCGAATCGCTGCTGTCGCCTGCCTCATCTACGTCCATGGCATTCGAATTACGGCCATTCTTGGCCTTCGCCGCGCCATTGCTCCTACCGTTGCCCTTTGGAACTTGCTCCTTTTCGTTCGAATTCGTGCCCGCCTTGATGACCTTGTTCGCCGATCGGGCAGTCGTGCTCTTGGGGTTGACACCAGTCGCCCCCGAAGCGCCACGTGCCGCTTTGCCTCCCTTGCTGACGTCGTCCTTCCGCGTCTCCCTGACTTCATTCTGCAACTCCTCTCTCCTGGCCGAGCTCATGTTATCGCGGATCTTCTCTGTCGCGTCAGGTACAAACTCCCAGGTGGGTGGCAGACCCGGTTTCTGGTCGTCGTTGAAGTCAGACCACTTGAACTTCTTCTGCATCGTCATGGGGAAGTATTGGCCAATCGGAAGCTTCTGCAGCTGCAAATCCAACTTCTCGGCCTCTTGCTTTTCGGTCTTGGCGGTGGCGGCAGCGCTCTTCCGACCACCCTTTGCAGGCTTCTTCTCGTCCGCCTCCTCGGCCTTCACTTTTCCCTTGCCCTTCCGAGGGGATGCATTCACGACCTGGTCTTGTTGAACAAGGATGGCGTCCCACTTCTTCAGCCATGCGACCGTGATTCGTGGGTCAATGTAGTTGAGCTTGGATGTTCCCAGCGAAACGTCGGAAGTCTTTTGCTTCGACTCGAGATCGGCTTCGAACTTGCGAATAGCCTGGAACTTCTGGTTGATCTTGCGCGCGCATGACTCTACCCTGATGGAGTCGGCGTCTTGGGCTTTGCCCGTCTTGCGCTCCTTCTCTAGGGTCTTCAGAAGGTCCTGCAACCGCTTCTTCTCGGCGTCGACATCGGCCTTGGTCTTCATCTTGCCCATCTTTGGCTTTTCGTCCTCGTCCTCGCTCTCTTCTTTCTTCGCTTTCTTACCACGTCCCTTCTTGGCAGGTTCCGGGTCTTGCTTCTTGACAGCTGATCCACCCGCCCGTGCCTGCTCCTCTTGATATTGCCGCTCGAGCTCTTGTCTCTCGAAAGCTGCCTCAAGACGAGTGATCTTATTCTCGATCATTTTTTCCTCATGAGCCTGGATTTGCTCGTCGGAAATGCCTAGGTCCTCTTCCAGCACCTTGGACCAATTGAACTCCTTGTAGTCCTTGGCAGGGAAGTCTTTCTTGACATCTTTGACGCTCTTGTACGCAGTCAAGATCTTCTGGCGCTCCTTGTGAATGTCATACTTCAGCGCGACCATCTTTTCCTCGGCTCTCTGCAATTGACGCTCGGCGACCTGGGGATTGATGGTCTTTTGATGGTTACACAAGATGGCAACGAGGCGGTTGGCCTGCATGTATTCGTCCTTGAGAGTCTGCGGCGTAGGCTCCAGGCCACGCTCCTCCAAGTTCTCTGCCGTCTTGTTCAAGAGACCCTGGAATGTCGTCGACGCATTGTAGGTACGGAAGACCTTTGCGGACAGTCCCGGCATTCCACCTTCCTTGGGGTCTCGCAGGAACTTGTTGACGTCGGCAGTGTCGACTTTTTCGAAGATGGAGTGGTGTGGCTTCTTGATGACGATGTTGCCTTTGTCATCCTTGGTGCTCCGCGTGAACATCTTGATGTTCTTGAAGATGCGCTCTGGTACTTCCAAGGTCTCCTTGAACAGCATAGAGTCTTTACCAAGGAACTCCAGCTGGACCTTGTTTTCGGCATCGACTAGTTCCTTGACATGCTCTACCAGCAGTGAACAGACACCGTACGTTGCGGCTTCGTCTTCGCCCTTCTCGTTACCCGCTCGCAACGAGTAGTTGTCGATGAGCCAGACGACAGTGCCCAGCTGGCGCTCCTGGCGGCTTTTGCTGACGAGCATATCGTCGATTCTCTTTCGAAGCTTTTTGACGCATTTGTCTAGCTTTCGAGCCTTTTCGAATTTCTCCCGATCCGAATTGGACTTGAAAGAGGATGCAGCGTCCAGGTAGACGTACTTGTAGTTGCCGTTGAAGTCGATCCAGTGGGCAAGCCACGTGACGTCCTTCATTTCCACGACGGCCTTCCAGCTGTGGCCGGCGGGAGGAGCGGGAGGAGGATGGGCAGAGTCTTTGAGCGTGTGGTTGATCGTGATCTCTTCTGGCTGCACACGGGGCTTGATCATTCCGCGCTTGGGATGCTGGCCGCGACCCATGAAAAGCGCTGGAGGTTCCACCATGACGTTGCCCACACGTTGCTTCACGCCGTCAACGAGACAGCTCTTCATCTCTTCCTCGGCGGCCTTCTTCAGCTCCATCTCCTTTTTACGCGCCGAGGGAGCCAGTTTCTTCTTGCGCTCCTTCTCCGCCTCCTTCAAGCCTTTCTGGTACTCGCACATCTGTGCAAAATCCAACTTTTTGAAATCATCGATTTTGGTACCATCGAGCGGAGGATTTTTCTTCAAGACTTTCTGGAAGTCCTTGAAGAAGTTGGAGTTGAAGACCGGGTCTTTAACGTAGGGAGTCTCGAGCTTGACGGCGTAGAACAAGGCCGCTTCTTCTGCGGCGGGAGGGAGCTGCACCGTTTTGCCTGTGGACGAGCACAAGGGGCGTGTCAGCAGAGGTGACCAAAAGCAGAAGCGGGCATTTACAGTTGACTCACCATTGTACTTCAGCTTGATATCTGAGGGAAGGGGCTCATACTGTGGAGGGAAGCGGGGCCCGGTGTGATACAATGTGCCCCACATTTGACCACCGTCGCCTGTATGCTTGACGCCGCCACTCTTCTTGTCGTCGTCGTCCTCCTCATCGCCCCCTTCTTCCTCTTCCTCTTCCTCCTCCTCTTCGTCTTCGTCCTCGGCTGGCGACTCTGACTTGACTTTGCGCTTGGCAGGAGGCGTCGAGGCGGCGGTTGTCGCCTTGCTGGGAGACCTCTTGACCCGTGCAGCGGAGGCGGGGGCAGGCTTCCTACCCAAAGGAGCATCATCAGACTCCGAGCCTGAGGACTCGGGAGCTTCTTTCTTGACGGAGGCGGAGACGCCGCTCATGCGTCCCCTGGAAGGTCTCCGAGTCAATGGAACGTCTGAATCGGAATCGGAATCGTCAGACGCCTCCTTCTTCACAGAGGCGCTTTTGCGGCCGTATGTGCCGTTGCCCGCTCCATTGGACAGCCTCTTGGGGCGCTTTGCCTGAGCCGAACGAGAAGAGAACAGACATGAAGCGGATGGAGGCGGCGCTTGAGTAAGGCGGTACCAGAGCAGTAAGCGGGCGGGGAACGACTCACCAATGGCTGGTCATCCTCGTCTCCCGAAAGCTCATTAAGCTTTCGAGCCTTGGTCGATCCGTTGACATCCTCGGGAGAGGAGCCGAGGCCACTTGCGCCGGGTGCAGACGGCATTTGGAGATGATGCTGCAGGGGAGGTTTGGCGATTTCGGTGGTAATCGTCTGTAGCAAAGGAGACGGGACGGCGTTGGTCGGCGATTGCTAGATTAGACGCTTGCTGATGGGCTGAGCGGGCTACGACGCCTCGGGGTGGCGCCGGGTGGCGAATGCAATCGGGAACAGGAAGAATTGGTTCGACGAGCCAGCGCGGCGCGGGAGTCGTATTACAAGAAGTGATGGATGGTGAGGGCGATGGCGATGGGCACGCAGATGAGCTCCAATGTCGAGACTTTATTGGGTGGGCCTAGCGACTTTTCTGAACCGCTAGTCTGGGTGGGCACGAGAACATGCTACGTGTGCGGCCGCCTGTCAGAGGCTTTTTGTCGCGGCCTTGGCCACCGCGGGATGGTCCTGGCCAAGGATGGTCCTTTTGCTTTGCCCTCTGGGCCACTGCCACGCTCCGGTCGCGTGTTTGGTGCGTCGCACGATTGCCCCTTTGCTCCCGCGCTCTGGGCGCGACTACAGAAAGGGAGGAACGCGCGACTCGTGCGTCGCGCGTCGCCCAGTCCGCCCGCCCGCGCTTCTTCGGCTCCGAGTGTCTCACGCGGCTGGGTGGGCCCGGGGCGTTTGTGGTAGTGGCCACTTGCCGCTGATTAGCATCCTATAGAATTGGTTGTGATTCAGTGGGAGGATTGAGTCTTACGGTTGATCTTCTTCGAAGGTGCCGCAGGTGTATGAAAGCAGTAGTCAAAGCCCTTGTGAAACCATTAACAAATTGCAAAGTGAAGCCGCGTCCCGACTGGTATCGTGGGCACAGTGGCATCGAGCCCGTGGCGGGCGAGGGGGCTTCCTAGGCCCGCATGCCGACGCGAGAGGCTGTGCTCTAGCAACCCAAAACCTCCACGCGGGGTCCGGGCCCCACGGGATGCAGGCCATCAGCGTTGAGGTCCGATTATGCCGACTGCCAATCGGAGTGATCGCTGCAGAGGGCCGTAAGCAATAAAGCTTCTTCCATCCATTTTCGTCGCCGGAAACAAAGAGGTCCAACCAGCATTTGGCCGCTTCAACCAGTCCACAATCGCGATCATTTCCTAATGGCATCCGTCGGCGACTGTGAGTGTCATCAATGCTGCATTTGCTGCTGTGCCTCCAATTGATTCTGCGCCCGATGTCTTGCTTCGGGCTCCCGTACATGTCGACTGAGGTGACTTGCCGCTGACTCTTTGCGCCGACGACGTCAAACACCGCCCGTGCGAATAGACATTTTCCTCTTCATCGTCTTGGCGATCATTGGCGGCGTGGTCTACGCCGCCAGGGCTCCTGCTGTCAAGGAGGGTCTGACGGGCGCCAACGAAAACCTCAAGGTAGGTCAGAAGAGCTCTTTGGCAGCATACATGCCTCAGGAGATCCACACTCTCACCTCGCCTCATCTCGCCGAATTGCACTGAACCCCGCACAGAAAAAGGGAATCTCTTTCAATGAGAGCGGCATCGCCGTCAAGACGAACCGCCGGGCACCTACGAGAGAAGAATACATTGTGAGTCTCGCTCTCGTCTGAGAAGAGCTGGGGAGTCGCCGGCTTCGCGTACAGCAAGCCTTTGACCCGTAGCTGACCCCCTGCTTCCCCTGCATCCCCACAGGACTCGACGCAGCGCAGATTCGCAAAGAGCGGCGAGGTGATCATGTCACACAAAGAGGCTTTCACCACGACTGCTGCACAGCGGGCCAAGGAGCAGCAGCAAGCCTCCGAAGCTCGGGCTCGAAGCGGCTCCAAATAGCCCCTAGGCCAGATTCGCTTGGACGTCTCCCTTAAGGCCAGCCATCAGGGCGTCTCTGTAGGACCAGCCTCTTGGAAGTGGCAAGACGTAATGGGGAGGGGGTCGTATTCAAGACGCCTCGCAGGGGTGTCAGCTCAGACGCAATACGATATTCTGTCTAGTGCCCCTGTTGCTTCGGAGACCTAGGCGAAGTCTAGCCCTGGATGGCTTGCTCTGCCTCAGCCGCTGTACCTCAGCCGCTCCTCAATGTATCATACGCGAATCAAGGAAAGGTAGCCCGGGCCTGGAGGCGTATATGTTGTGGTATACGGCGGAGTGCATCCTTCTCAGTGGAAGTTCTCATGCCGATATATTCAACAGACTAAGATTGTATTTCGCTACGTTAGGCTAGGCCATGTAACGCAAACCGCGATCGGCTCATTTCGAAGCAGTGCTCCACGCCGAATCCTCCATCTCTGAGACGCCCTCGCTGCTCAACCTCCTTTTTCTGGTGGCAACCGAGGCACCAATGGCGTAGTCGGGCTTTACTGTACTCGGGCGCAAGACGGCGTAGCAACCTCGTTCGCTCAGGTTGCCCCTGTGAGCTTGGGCAAAGCTAGCTGTGGGATGACCCTCGAGAGCCAAAAACTCGCCTCCGCACGCACGCCCTGCGCCCTACGCCCACGCACATGGTGTCGCATACGCCGACGGCAAAGGGGAGCGCCGTGTTGCACTCTTGGTGAAGGTTGAAGAGAAGACTGCATCGGTCCGTGATTTCTCTCGAAGCTTGCCAGCACGGGAACCGCACTGCTCCGATGCGTCTGCGTGACCCGGTGCATAGCCTCCCCACACCCCACGACTCCCCACATCCCGCGACTCCCCTTACCCCACGACTTCCCAGCGTCTACGTCCGTCCCAACGTGGCGCATGGTTCTGACCCATGTGCATTTTCTGAGCCCTTTTTCTCCTCGACGCGTATTTCACTCCGCTGCTCGTATTCGCCGTAGCACCGTCAAGGTACGAAGGGCGGATAGGCGCGACCGCCGAAAGCGGCCGGGCGTCAAGGCATTTCGGCGTCCAGAAAACGCTCGCAGATAGGCGGGATCGC
Source organism: Quambalaria eucalypti (assembly GCA_004016185.1). Classification (NCBI taxonomy): domain Eukaryota; kingdom Fungi; phylum Basidiomycota; class Exobasidiomycetes; order Microstromatales; family Quambalariaceae; genus Quambalaria; species Quambalaria eucalypti. The sequence continues at coordinate 24,404 of RRYC01000090.1, forward strand.
CTGCCGGGTGGGTGGGCTGCTCGGCCTGCGCGGCGGTCTGCGCACCGGTCACCCACGAAAGTTGAGCCCGGAGAAAGGCCTTGCCAAGGAAGGTGGGCTGGCCGACCGAAATCAGCTCGGTAGAGGAATATGCCGAGGAGGTAGGAGCAGGGCAGGGTTTCGCTTAGCGCTAGCGCATAGTCTGCCCTCGACCCTGCCTTGCCCGCTGCTACAAAGCTGCGACTCGTCTTTTGCGGGAGGTCCCGTCTCCATTATGTGGGTCAGCTACAATCGCCAGCTAGCTTCCGCCCGAATGCTTGCTGTATCTCCACCCCGCGCTTCCATGATGTAGAGCGTCGTACAACCAGCCTGAGTGTCTGAGCAAGCAAGCCATGTCTTAGCAGGTACTGAGTCTGGCGGTGCATCCGAATCAAGTGCACCTCGCCTACGCTGGATACCCTTAAGCGCAATACGCACCACACGACGAGGCTTCGCTATCAGCCTCTTCAGGCTCTCCCCACCGCCGTGTCCCACGCGAGCGTGAGAGTGGCGCCACAGCAGCGTCGGAACTGGAAATTGTGAGCCTTCCAATGTTCGATTCACACTCGCGCGCGACACATTGATTCGTGATCCGCTCAAGCAGCGTGGCAGACGCAGCTTCACCCACCACCTGCTTGGGCCTGCTCTGCCACGTCCTCGCAGCGCTGAGGAGCCCCTCTACGCCCTCACCGCCTTGGCTTTGTCCTATCCTCCGCGGTTGACGTCGAGCATAGACCCTCCGGATCTTGTTTGTCCTGTCCACGTTCGTGGTCGCCGTTCAATGACTGCCATCCTGTGCCTGGATCTTGGCGTGGCGTGCATCATCTCATCGTTTGTCGGCCTCCGGTTGGCTGGAAAATTGCAATGGCGGGGCGGGGCACGGGCACAAAAGCACCAGTCAAGCGCTGGCAGGACGCGGACGCGGGACGCGCAACGCAGCACGCAGGCAGGCAGACAGACGGTGAACGCTGAGCTGTGTGTGGACGTTGAGTGGTCGCGCAGCGGCTGCCCTCGGCCCTTTCTTTGCTTTATTGCTGCTGCCCATGCTCCTCGTCGCGGTGTTCCTCTGGGGCCGGAAGTTGCCCACAGCATCTGCCTATTCGCTAAAGTCATTTTGCAAATGCGCTGCGCTGCGACGCTCCATTTGTCCGTCGCCTCTCTCGCACACCTCGCCTCTGAGGATCGCGTGTGCGTGCGCTACAGGATGCATCGCTCGGCTGGCCCGGATGAGACCAGAGTGGGTAAAGGGCAATTTGCCCACCGGCTCGATGGCTAGTTGTTTCTGGGCAACTGACCTTTGCATTTGCTTGCTTGCTTGCCGCCTGCTTGCCTGCTTGCTTGCTTGTTGACCAAGTGACACACCGCCAGCCTTATCCACTGTAGTCTCGCGGGGCTCGCGGGGCGATGGTCTCATATTGTCCTGGTCCTGGTCCTGGTCCTGGTCTGGTCCGGCGCTCGTGCTGGTGCTGGCACTGGCTGTGCCGCTCCCCGCCCTCAGGTGGGCCACGGGGCGAAGTTCGGCCAGTCGCCGCGTCCTTGAGCGTCCTCTGTCAGTATGCCGACACCCATACCCACTGCAAGCACCGCGTATCACGCTGCGACGGCCCTTTGCAACGCAGCCGCATCCAAGGCACCAAGGCACCAAGGCACCAGGAAGGCAAACGCGCCCACCAAATTCGATTGCGGAGAGAGGCGAGAGATCGAGACCTGGCGCATCTTGAATGGCAATAGAGCGTAGAGGTGTGTCAGGCCATGCTCAATCAAGGCTTACACTCCTCCACGTCTCGTGCTCGCGTCGACCTCGTCGGTAATTGGACGTATCTCCAAGAGACAGAATTGCGATGAGATGGATACCACTTGTCTTTCCTTCCTTTCGCTGTAACGATTCATTGTCTTTGCCTTTTCTCTTGGCCGTCAGCATCGCAAGGCCTCCTCTTGGTTGTGCGGCGTCGCTCGCCGCGCTCCTCTCACGCCTCCATCGCCGTCGTCGCCGTCAATCATCATCGCAGCCTGCCCTTCTTGGCGCCTTCCCCCTCTGTCAGCCCCGGCCAAGCCCCGTCCTCGCACCACCCCGATCCCTTCCCACTCCCACGCTGCCACGACGTCTCCCTCAACGTCGCACCGTGACCACTCTCGTTGCGGCCGCGAGAAAGGGGTCTTTACCTTGGTCGACGTCCAGCCTGCTGGACGAGTACAACCGGGCTCCGGGATCGGCTTCGAGCCCGCCCGGAAAGAGCGCCTGCCCTTGTGACGCGCACGACGCGGACGCACAAGCAGGAGCACCGCACGCACGCACACACGCACGCACGCGCGAGCACCGCACTTGAGCGCACAAAGCTGCAAGCACACCGACAGTCGCAGCCACCCCTCTTTGTTTCGCAGCTCGCAGGCGTCTTGGGAGCCGGGTCGCAGTACAAGACTTAGAGCATAACTCGAGAGAGTCGGCTCTTTGCGTGCGTCCTTCGCTAAGCTTCCAGCACTGGGGCGCTGAGCACTCGGAGGCGTCGTTACAATTGAGAGGCGTTGCTTTGCATTGCATTCACAGCCAGGCACCGACCACGAGGGCAGGTCAAGGGCGCGACGAGGAATTTCTTTCGACGACGCTTCGCGACGCTCCGACTTGGACAAAGAAGGCAAGAAATAACCACGCCTGGCAGCCCACCTGGCCGCCGCCGCCGCCGCCATCGTCGTCGCAGCGCATCGCGTCGCATCGCATCCGCTGCCTTGTGACCCCCTTAGGCCATCCATCGGGCAATTACCGTGCTCTCTTACCGGCCTTCTGGGATTGTTTCGGAGCAAATAGCTGCCCCGTCTGCCCCTATCGAGGACCGGTTCACCTTGAACAATCTTCGCCAGTTGCAGCAGCGCAGCACACGCGCCGCTTCCGGCGAGAAGAAGTATTGTAGAATACTTCGCGTTGCCTCGAGCCTCGACTGGTTAAGTGCGATAAGCTCGGGCTACTTACCGAGGACGCAGCATAAGCACCGCCTTGCGCCTGGCAAATTCGCACACCTCTTTGTCTCTATTCATTTGTGGCCAGCAGCTAGTCGGTCCTCAATTCCGCCGACTGACGAGACCTGAGGCGGCATCACGACCTACTCGCGACCGGCAGGGCCGGGCAAAAAAGCTCAACTCTGAGACCCTGCCGCACCGTACAGCAAACGCGTTTGCACGGCACTACGCCTCCCGCCGATTGCTCAACCCCTCCCCGACGATTGCCCTAGACCCCGTTCGCACTTTCGCCGCCCCTTTTGCTCAGCCCACGATGTTCCTTCCATACAATCCCCATATTTATCATCGTCAGCAACAGCAGCTGGCCCAACAGCAGGCAGCCAGCAACGCTTCACCTGCTCCCTCTTCTGCTTCACGAAACACGGCCGGCTCATCCAGCAGCGGCAGGACCCTGAGCGCCGGCAGCAGCACATTCACCGCAAGCACCCCGCGCACAGACGCATCCACTTCCGACGCATCCAGCGTCTTTAGCCAGAGCAGCGCCGGGAGTACGGAACCTTTTCGATACGACGGCCACAAGTCGACCTCGTCCGCGGCTATCTCTACATCATCCAAGAGCATACATCATCCAGCATACGGGAGAGGTGCCTCCTCAACCTCTACTCCGGATAGCCGGAGAATGAGCTTACCCGCCGGCCATCAAGTCGCTCCTGGCCCAGATCGTGTCCGTGCGCGCGGTCGTGCCACGGGCGGTCCAAGCCACGGCGTTTCGGGCAAAATCTCCAATGCTTTTAGCGGTGTAAGGAGCTCCTCGCGTCCTGGCACACCCACGGCCACGCCCAGCAGCGTCTTTGGTGGTGGGGAAGGCGCCAGTAAGAAGGACTGGACACATGGAAGGACCAAGAAGATGCGGGCCGGATCGCGGCCGCCCACGAGCTCGACGATAGTAGGGGATGACGATGTGGACATCTTTGATCACCACCAGTACTCGGGCGGATTCAGCACAAAATGGGCCGATTCCGACTCCTTGTCCAACCGAAGTGGCGCTGGCTCACAATCTCAAATTACCCGAGTCAGTTCCAATGCCTCGACCAAGGTCGGCGACTATCATGATAGGGAGCCACTGCCAAGTTGGGCCAACATTCGTCCCCCGGATCAACAAGGGCTCGAGCAACAGCCTCTGCCTGTGCGCTTGGGCCTCGTACCTGCATTCAATACCAGCAGCGACGTCAAGGCTCCCGTAGTGCCACCCTCGCAGTATCGTGGGGCCCAAGGTGTTGCCGGAGCTCGGTACGTCGATGGATACTACCTCCACACACCGCCTCCGCGGCGGCGGACACGGACCACGCCATCGGATCAAATTCCCCCTTCAGCTTCATCAGAATCCGGCTTCGATCAGCGCATGCGACGTCATGCCAATTCGGACCCTTCCCAAAGCTCTGCATACTCTTTGCAGAGCGAGGAGGCCAATGCAGTGGCTGCAGCAGCTGCTAGGGTGAAGCGGCCGACCCTGCAAGCGCTGCAACCAGGACATCGGACGCGAGAAGGGAGCAGCTCCGGGAGGACCATCAATAATGACTTTGACCCGGGCTGGGACGACTCCGCATTCCTCCGCACAGACTCGGGCGCTAGCTTCTCCAGTCAACAAGAGTGGGAACTGGACGATTATTGGGTGTACAAGGAGTCCACCAATGCCTGTGGCGGGAAGCGGAGAGCGCGCTACCACGCCTATTCGCGAGATGTCGTGCCTTACTTTCTCCCGCACGACCAGACGGCGATGCTATCGTGAGTGAGGATGGGGCTGAAAGCTTTTGCTGCTACCATTTCATTGAAGCTGACTCGTGGACTTATTGTTGCCTTCTTCCCCGCCTCAGCGAGCTCAATTTGCACAACACGTGTTACGAAGTGATATCGAAACGTTTCAGTGTCATTCCCTGGGGCGACAAGAAGCCGGCAAGAGTGCTCGATGTTGGCACCGGTTCTGGCGCCTGGTGCATAGACGCAGCGCAGCAATGGAAAGACTCCGAGTTCGTGGGGCTAGATGCCGTGCCTTGCCAGACGGCCCTCAGCAACCTCAAGAACCCAGACCTCGAACACAGAGTGTCATGGGTGGTAGCCAATTTCCTCGAGGAATTGCCATTCCCTACCGCATCATTCGACTTCGTCCACGTTCGTTTTCTGGGTGCATCGTCGATACAGGAGGATCAGTGGCCGGCTTTGCTCGCGGAACTCACAAGAGTCCTGAAACCAGAGGGTCAGATTGAGCTGGTGAGTCGAGGCTGAATGTTCAGGCCCTGAGGACTGGGTCGCGTGCGTCGCAGTGGCTAACCGCATTCCCGTGCGCTCTCATTGCATATTCGATTCGCGAACCTCAAGCTCGAGGGCAATTGGAACTTTTGGGGCAACGTCAGCAACATCTCAGTGCCCGAGCTGATAAGAATTGCAAGCGGCAATTTAGGATGGGCTGCGCCTGTCAACGAGCAAGCAATCCCACAACCAGCCAAAGACTATGGTGCCATCGAGGACGCATTCGATCGGATACTCGCTCGCCGGTTCATCAACCCAAAGGTCATGTCGGTCCTGCCGAGTGCGCTGATGACGCAGGAACTACGAGACGTTCGCTTCGGGAATCCCCGTCGCTTGCCTGTCACATGCAAGCCTGCGGACACGAGCAAGCTGAGCGAGCTCAAAGATGTCAACATGGCCCAGGACTTGGATTGGACGGCACGCTTTACTTCGAGATCACAGATCGGCAATCCACTCTCGGACACTGGCTTCAAGATCGAAAATTACCCGAGATTTCGCGCCCTCATGATCATGTCATCGGCAGACCAGTACTACGCTGCACGAGACCTGGTCTGGGAAGAGTCTGAAGAGGAAAGAGCAACCTTGCTGTCTCGCTCTTGCGGTCCTCAAGGCGGTGGACGGCTCCAGAATGCTGCTTCTCCGGCATGTTGGGCGCACCCTTGGCGCCACAGATCACACTTCAACCAAGAGATGGAGTGTATGCGCCAGACGCTATATGCCCGCGCCGACATCGCAAGTTTCTTGAAGAGCGAGTTGGGCTGGCGTGAAGGCAACCTCGAATCCGTCGAGGACCGCAAGACGGCCGAAAGGCAGCGAAAGATGAGCGTCGGTGTCAGCGTTGCAGTGGGCGAGGGCGGTCTCGCCACCGGCATGGGTGGACCAGACGAGAGTCCCGCAGGCGCGTTGGGAAACTCGTCTTCGCCGACGAGCCAACGTCGTGTACCCCAGATACCTCCTGTGCTACAGGAAGAGAACCATGGCGATGCCGAGCACCCACCCCCCAGCAAGGAAAGGTTAGCCGGAGCTGCCGTTGGGCTGGACATCGAGATGGACGAAAGGGACAACCAGTATGCACTGGCATCTGAGGCTTCGCCAGCCTTGACGATGGGCAGTGTCACTTCCCCTCACTCGTCACCCGCATCATTCACCGGTCGGGGTGGTGCCGGCAGCAAGAAGCCTGTGTCACTGTCCCTGTCATCGCTACCTAGCGGGAATAGTCTCCACCAACATCAAAAGGCCGGTCTCGAATCGCCAATGCCTTCGCCGCGGTCAAAAGACCCGGAGAGTAGCATCACCTCGCCTCCTGCCTTCTCGGCACTCCCTCCCGCAGCAATGGGAGATCAAGTACCGCCGAGCGCAGGAACGCTAGCAGGAGCAGCGAGTTCTCCGTCCGGCATCGTGTCTCACAAGGCCAAGAATGCCGCAGCAGATCCATACGCAGAAATACCTTACATTGGCATCCTCGGATTCACCGAGGCAACTGGCTTTGTCGCGCGCGGGCGCAAGCCAGACGACGAGCGCGAGGCCGAGAGCGGGCGCGGCAGCGTCTCGCACACACGTTCGCAATCACGGTCGCACTCGCACTCGCACTCGCACTCGCAGTCTCAGTCTCATTCGCATTCCCGCTCGCCCGTGTCCATCGCCAAGCTGAGGCACGCCAGCACAGGCTCGAACAAAGGCGCAGCGGGCACCGTCGGGCTTGGCTTGGGTCTAGGCTTGGAGGCAATGCAGCCCGAGTCCACGCAGGAGGACGAAGCCCCCGGACAAGGGGAGGGTGAGGGGGGAGACCCGGTGACTGCCGGCAGTGGCGAGACCGCACCAGGCGCAGGTGCAGCGGATGAGGCCGTTCTCGAGGGTTCAGCCGTGGCGGAGAGCCAGGCGGCGGAGCCCGTCGTCACGTCGCTGGCCGAGCCTGTGCCAGAAGAGGACGCCTAGTCAGCGCGACATCACTCGTCTGCGATGCGATCCGTGCTGCTTGCTTCTACACTTTGCTTGCTTGTTGCAAGTGCGCTACATCAGTGATTAAGCTATGAGATACCAATTATTATTCGCCACAATAGACGTTATTCCAACTTCAGTTCATTTGGTCTGCATTTGTCTGTCCATGGTATTCCTTTGTCGTGCCCTGTAAGTCTAGAGTCTATGCTAACATCGGTGACGTCGTCTATCGTGTGGCGTGCAGGCCACCATTACTGAATGAAGTGATTATCAGACCTTCTATGCCGCGTCTCGACGGGGTCCTTGCCCCTCCCTCACCCCCTACTGGGCCCCGCACTCCCACCCGAACCACCCTGGTGCTTCGCATCGCCACCAGGCTCCCTCATCGGCCACCTCCGCTCATAGTCGTAGTCCTGCACCTGCGTAGTATAAAGCTGCAGCCTCTTCTGGCGTTCCCTCTCAAGCTTATCCATCAGCTCGTCGTCATCCCACTCATCTGCAGCGCCGTCCTCCTCATCCGAGTACTCAATCCCATCGACGCATTCCTCGTATGTGCGGAGGCGCTCCTCATCGGGGAATTCCTCGGCTTCGGCTTCGGCATCGGCGTCAGCTTCAGCGTCAGGGAGCCGCCCCTCCTCAGTGGTACCACCGCGTCGAGGCGACCCCGAAACGACGTCCTCCCCCCACGTTACGCGCGACGGGCGCCGGATCGTGCCTTGCCCGTTGTGCTGGTGCGCCGGTACGCGCAGGCGACCCCTCTCTTCACGCAGGTCTTCGCCTTCGCCGTCGCCTTCGCCATCGTCATCGCCATCGCTGTCGAAGTAGTCCTCCCGCTCAAAGTCCAGACTGACGCGATCTGGCGTATGCGCCCTCGACCGACTGCGAGGCGTCCGTGGCGTCGCGCTGCGGCTCGTGGCTCGACTGGTGGCACGGCTGGTACTCTGCGATGCGCTGCGGCTCTGCTCCGCACTGGTACTTGCGCTGACGCTGGCGCTCACGCTCTGGCTGCGCGGGCCATACCCTTCTATACCGCTCTCGCTCATGCCGATACTGGCCATGGTCCGACCGAGGCGGTCCACAGAGGCGTTCCGAGCCGCAGCGGTAGTAGAGGAGCGCGGAGCCCGCGAGCGAGAGCGCGACGTCGTACCGCTCGGGCGTGCGCTACGGCCGTATCGCGTGCGGCTGCTGCGCTCCGTCGTGAGCTGCTGCCGCAGGAGATCAGAGGTGCAGTACTGGTGCGCTTCGGCTTCGTCTTCGTAGATTACGACGCTGGCGGAGGTCGCGAGAAAGAAGAGTGGGGAGGAAAGGGAGGTGAGTACGTCAGTGCCGTGTTTGCCGTGCCTATGCTAGACCTGCTCGTGACCTGAACTCACTCTGCGAGGGATTCTCCGCAATTGCAGTGATCGTGCGTCTCATGCTCTGTCCTTCCGCACCAGACGTTCCTGTCCTTGGAGGGCACGGGGTTCTCGTCGATTGTCGAGTACTCTGGCAAGACCAAACTCCTCCAGCGCAGCGCGCAACTCGTAATCGTCACTGGCCACGTCGTGCGGTAGCGCTTCCTGAGCGGGAATCCCTTATCGTCCTTGACGGGGTTCTGCTCGTCGATGTCGTACAGGAGGGAGAATTCAAGCTGATGAGAGAGGCGAATCCGCGCATTGCTACCGTGCAGTGTCGTGGGCCTCGCCTGGTCATCTCGCGGTAAACGCGAGATCCACTCAATCTCAATTTCGCCTTCGCGCGCAGGACGAGGACGACAGAGGGCCCTGGTGTGCGCCAGCTGGTTGTCCAGTTCCGGCCCTCGCAGCGAAAAGAACTCGTACCGGTCCGGCGGGCACGTCTCTGTATGCGCCTCTGCGGAAGTTTGCTTGCGCGACTGCAGAGTGACAGTCTGGATGAGTGCCATGGAGATTGCGTGGATCTTGAGCGTGGGGGCTGGCGCAGGGAGCAGGATGGCACCACGGAGGTAGCCGCCGACGGTAAAGGACCTTGAAATGAAGGACAGTTGGATTTGCTGGCGAGGGGAAATTGGGCAGGTGGTTAGTTGTTTCTCATCTTGGGCTGGAGCGACAAGGTGCCTGGAGCGTGACTCACTCCCAGACCTTCTGCAAAGCCGCTGTGGGTGTGGTCGTATGACAAGACTCCCTGGTCTGCTGGGGCGGAAACAACAAAGAGGTTCTGTGGGGGTGCCGGGCAGTGATACGAGTGTCAGCTCTGGCTCTGAATGCTCCTAGCAGACAATTGCCTGAATGCTCCCAGCAGACACCTGTCTGTATGCGCCTAGTTGCCGTCGCGTTGCCTCACCTTCTCAGACGTCAACGTCTTGGTAAGGAGCAATCCTGGCAGCTGCATCTTAGCCGTGATGGTCCAGTAATTGCGAGCGTGTTTGCCCCTCTCGTATGGTGCTGCATTACATGGCAGCAGGATGGGAATGTCCCAGTGATATTCCCCGCCAGGGTGAATGGGAAACCCTGCGGCTGCGTCGACGGTGAGCTTGTCGTGAAAGGGGTGATTGCTTTCGTAGAAGCCCGAGGGGAACTGTGATCGAGGGGGGCCGGAGACAACGTCGTCAGGTAAAGTATTGTAGTGCAACGCTTGCAGCAAGTGGCGCTACTCACGGCCATGCTCTCTGCACTCTGCACGACGAGGGTAAGGGAAACGATTCTATCAGGATTCTTATCCTTGTCCTTCTTGCGCGTCATGACGGGTGTCATCGAGTGCTTCTCGGGTACAGTGAGCTTGACATTGGCGACGACCATCGACGAGAGGTTGCCCGATGCGGCGCCGCCCGGCCAGGTGGATACCGTCTTGGTTGGGTCGGGCGCCGCCTCGGGGTTTTCGAGGGCCGCAGAGGGGTAGAGGAAGACGTCGTTGGACGACGTGGAGAGGCCGAGCTCCATGCTGGGCGGTGGGCGGCGCTGAGCACGTAAAGGTGAGGGCTGGATGGGCGGGCGTGGGCGTGGGCGTGGGCGTGGAGAGGAGACGACACCCGCACAGTTGATGGCGGCGCCTTTCGAGGGAAGGTCAATGCGAGTGGATGGCGGACGTGGTATGGTGGGAGTCGGAGGTGCGACAGATTGGCCGTCCCATATATTCTATGTGAGTACTGCACTGACACCCTGCCCATCCATCAGTCTGAGCACTTGCAGTGTCCTGAATGTCTCACGAGTCTACTTTACGTCGACTCATCCCGACGCGACCCTCGATTGCAATCCGTCCAGATGAGAGTATCGTCCGCATGGCAAATTATTGACAAAATTTCGCAGTCCGAAGAGTGGGAATTTGCCTGCCTCGTGCACCCGCGTAAAGTGCAGCTGCGCACCACCCGGCGATGGCGTCAATCCCACGACGCACGACGGGCTGGTCCACTCTCCATTGGCCCGTCGGAATCATCGGCCAAAACGGCGCCTTGCCCTGTCCCTGCCCTGGGGCCCTGCGTCGAGGCTCTGTTTCCAAGGCACCAATCAATCAGCCACGAGCCGCGACCCGCGACCTGCGACCCGCAACCCGCGACTGGTCCGCCCCACTTTCTTCCCGGCTCAAGCGCTTGTTTTAGAGGCGCGCCACAAGCCACGCGCCACGCGCCAGAGATTTCCGAACAGCGAGCCTCAGCCTGTGACTACACACACACACGCAACCCATTAGCCCAGGTTACGAGCTTATAAACCTACCAAGTTGTCAAGCTAGCAACGATGCACGTGTTCCAGGTGAAGAAAGCCCGTTCCCACGCCCAGTTCCAGTCGAGGTAATGGCGGGTGTGACATTCTCTTTTCAAAAAGGGAAGATGGAGCGCATGTGACTGCGCGTCACGCTGGCCCTCCTCCGTTCCGTCGAGCGCGGCAGATTTTGGTTGGGCGGTCCAGGAAGAAGAGTTGAAGTTGGCTGCTGCAAGTCAATTATTCAACTCGCTGTTACGCAAGACATTTCCCGACTACCATTCCAGGGTCACACCACCACCGCCGCCATGCTTAGGACCTCCTCGCAATGGGTCAAGCGACAGCGGCCCCCGCTCATCCCGTACTTAGCGGCCAGCAACGCCTCGGCGGGGTGTATGCGCTGGTACTCCCAGCCTGGTCCCAGCTCTGACCCTGCTGCTGCCACCGCCAGCACCTCCTCCTCCGCAGACAGCACAGCTCAGCAGGACGAAACCTCCGAGGCGTCCCAGACGAACAAGCCGCGCGAACCTCGGCGGAGCAACCTCTTCCCTAACAGCAAGGCCTCCCAGCGTCCCCATCCGCATCTCCGCTCGCCGCTCTTCAAGGCCAGAGTGATTACCGCGCCCAAGTGGCAAGACGGGCGGCCCACAGACGTGGATGGCAAGGGCGCCCTTCTCAAGAAACTGCAGGCGGCCAGAGACGCTGGGAATCTGGGCAATGTCATTGCCGTTTCGAATGCATTTACGCAGATGTGCAGGAGCGAAGGGTCGCGCCCGCCCGTCATGGTGTACTATGCTGTGCTGCATGTCCTGGCCACGCATGGCCTCGTAGAGGAGTGCGAAGAGGTCATGGCCGATGTCGCTGCGTCAGGCGTCGACGAGTACAATCCCGGCATCGCCTTGAATTACGCGCTGCGGGCAGCCGTGACACGAGGGGACAATGTCGCCGTGGAAAAGTACATTGGGGCCATCAATGCCCTTTCGCAGCGCATCGACGCTACCCTGCCGCAGTCCTCTGCCCCGGAATCCCGTCTGGTCGACGTAAGCAACTTCAATCACTACACCTACGAGACGCTCTTCAAGCACTATTATTTCCTGCGGCAGCCCGAGGCCGCCCTCCTCCTCTTTGCCAGTCTCGTCAGGGAGTGTCCTACCTCGACGGAGTCCCTCTTCCACTACATGACGCCCGGCGCCGCGACCTTTCTCCTGCAGTGCCTCCTCGAAGCACAGGAGCACCGCCTCGCCGCGGAGACGGCCGAGTGGTTGCGCGTGGAAAGCTCAGGAAGACTCGTCAGCCCCGCACTGTGGATGCAACTCGCGAGAGAGTGTGCGCGTGGGGACTACCTCCCTGGCCTCAAGATTGCATGGTACCGCTCCGTCAATGACGCCAAGCACTCTCCCGACGAGGGGCTCCTCCTCGCTGGTCTGGCGTGTGCAGCACGCGCCCCAGACTCGCAATTCTGCCTAGAGATGCTCAGTGCGTTTCTGCGCTCCAGCTCCAACTATACACATCAGTCTACGTCGGACGTGCACCCCCCGCCCGTACTGGCGGTGCAGCACCTCGTCCCCCTCGTAGAGGCATACAGCATCGAGGGTAATTTCCGGGAAGCGATTCGTCTCCTGGGCGCAATGTCGCACTGGGGTATGCACCTCAACCAGGCGAACCTCGGTGTCCTGGAGATGAGCGCGTGCGCATCGGGCGAGGCCCTCCGCAGCGCCATTGCAGCGTGGCAGCACGTCGTCGACGAGGGGCGGCGCGCAGACCACGAGGCCCCACCGCAAGTCGTCAAGAACAGTAAAGAGCGGGCGGGACTGCTCGCGCGCGTGGCAGAGGGAAGGTCCCAGGCGCTTGCCGGACAGGTCAACATCGGCACGATGAATGCTATACTGGGGGCTGCTGCGCGGTTGGGCGAGGATGACGCAGCGCTGGCTCTATGGGAGGAACGCCGTCTCGTAAGGATGCGGCCTCCCCCTCTTCCAGCGTCAGCCTCAGCGTGGGCTTCCGGCGATGGCGATGCTTCGGCCCCCGCCCCCGTCGAGGAGTCACCCACGGGCACCACGGAACTCAGCCGCTCCGAGCGCCGCAAACGCGCACAGCAACTAAACCGCACCAAGACGGGTCGGCCCCTCCTCGTTCCCACCGTCGAGACATTCAACGCCCTCTTGATGGCCTGCAGGCGACACCGCCCGCCCTCTACGGCGCTAGGCCTCTCCTTCATGGACGAGTTCCTGCGCTCTCACCCCGCCGTCAAGCTGAACCCCACCAGCTTCGAAAGGATGAACGACTTGTACCTCCTAGGTGCCAACCCTCGGGAACCCAGCGGCCCGAGTAACCGCCCGCCTGTGACGCACCTCCGCGCGGCATTTGATATGCTAGAGGAATGCAAGAAACGGATGATGCAGCCTACGCAGGGGACGTACGAGGCGCTTGCGAGGGCGTGTCTCCTTAATCCCAAGGATGAGCGGTGGCGTACCGTCGTGAGGGAAATGGTGAGGAAGGGGGGGTATCACCCTGGGTGGAATTTGCGGAGGCTGATCTACGAGTTGCGGTACAGGGATGTGGCTGGGGGTGGGAGGGTGAGGGATATGAAGTACGACTTGGCAGACGTATATGGACAAGGGTATGAGCACCTCGTGGACTTGCCTGTGTATCGACATGCGGCGCGGCGTGCGGCAGGTCGGGTCAGTGAGTGAGTGAGGCAGTTGTGCCGAGAGAGATGGAATGAAAAGACATATATATGTGTGCATTCATTATCGACTCGAGACTGTTCCCCTACGAATCGACCGTCGACAACTTTGCTTCTCCGCACGCTGTCCGCGCACTGTCCACGCACTGCACTGCATTAGACGCTTGCTCTACCCGCCTCAATTCAGCCCCCCAATCAACGCCCCCAACCCCGTGACCCACGCCCCGCGATACAGCGCCTCGACACCCTCCTCTTCCACGACTTTATCCAAACAGTCCTTGAGGCCCTCGTAGCGCTGTACCGTGGCAACGTCCGCGTCCGCCGCACCTGCTCCTTGTTCCTCGACTGGACGCAGCGCAATGACAGGCTCGGGGGGCTCCTCGAAGCTGAAGCGTGCATTGCCGCTGCTGCTGCCGTGGCGAGGGAGGTGCGGCGCAGGCGGATCGGGGATGCTCTGTCCTGCGGGGCCGGACCCGGCTGGCGGCGCACCGAGAGAGCGGTGTGGCGGCGGCGTAGGCGTAGGCGTAGGCGTAGAGTCGGCGCCACCAGAACCAGAGAGGAGCGGATCCTTGGCCTTGGCCGGCTGGGCATCATCGTCATCGTCGTCGTCGTCTTCGATTGCAAAGCTGGGCCGACTGGCGGGCTCGTCGCCGCCTGCGTCGCCCGAGGGAGGCTCAGAAGGCAAGGGCTTGTCGCTCTTTGCTGCGGCTGGTCCCGCACCCGCGCCTGCGTAGTCTTGGATTCCCGGCGCGTCATCCGAGAAGCCGCCGCCCCGTTGGACAGAGGCCTGGTGGCTGTAGGGTGCTGGTGCGCCGCCAGTGGCGCGGCTGGCATAGGCAAGATGGAGGGGTTGTTGTCGCTCTGGACGCTGCGTGGCGAGACGTACAGTGACGACTTCGAGTGGGCTGAGTGCAATGACGCTGAATGCGTTCCAGCCAAGGTAGATTGCGAGCCAGAGGGGATTGACCTCCTTCATGCTGGAGTTGGGGCCCGAGTAGTCTGTATCGCCCGGGTTGGCCGGTGTGGGCTCGGGCAGGCCGCCCAGGTTGGGGACGAGGATGTGGCGTACAGCGCGGGAGAGGAGTCCGACCCAGGCAATGTGGGCAAAGGTCACGGGAAGGAGACCGGGGATGAGGTACAGCCGCCATGGCTGGGCAATCTCGGCGGGGGAGAGGAGCTCGTAGAGGTTTTCGCGGAGGGCGGCGGGGCTGAGCGGGAGGGTGCGCGGGTGGACAATGGTACGGTAGCTGATTACGTTGAGCGGGAGGGCGACGAGGGAGACGAGGACCATGAAAAAGAGGTTGCCAAAGAAACCGAATTGGCCTGGGCCAGAGGGCGCAGCCTTGTATGCTCCACCTGCGCCGGCGCGAGAGTGTCCGTCGACGTCAAAGAGGACGCTGGTGAGAAGGGCGAGGACGACGAGTTGGAGTGCTACGGGGAAGGAGCCCTTGTAGACGCCTGACCAGCCCTCGAGGTTCTTTGTGCGGAAGAGCATGGGGAATACGCCCGATACGACGGGGCCCTGGGATGGTGTGGGTGGGGAGGGGGGTGGAGGGGCGGTACGAGGTACGAGAGAAATGTCAGCCCAGAGATTACGCAGCAGCAACATGGTTCCGCTCCGCTCAGTGCCAGCCCAGAGGTGATGCGTCTCTCCACCACGGCTGACACGCACAATCTTTGCCGACTGCCTCCTCTGATTCAAAAAGTAAGCCGAGATATTACGCGGCGTCACCCCCGACACGCCATCCACAGCGCCAGCACCACCTGGATAATCATCCGCGCCTCTCCCATCCTCGAGGACATTATCGAGTGATACAGCCTTGGGGAGGTAATTTGCGCGAAGGCGGACGAGTGCGCCGGTAAAGGGCTGAGTGATGAGTACGGAGATGAGTACGGAGAGGGAGATGACGATGAGGGCTGCTAGGAGGCTTATGAGGAACATTGTGGGGAAAGAGGGGGGGGGGGGGGGGGTGGGGGCGGGGGGG
>RRYC01000091.1:0-51719 GCA_004016185.1 Quambalaria eucalypti
CCCTAACCCTCGCACTAACACACCCTTACGCCGTAACTAAAACAAGGTTGGTCACGGTAGCGGGCACATCTAGATGCTTCCCGGGCGCGATAGAGCAATACCCCGGACCCGAGAGTGCCCCGGCTGTGTGGGGTGGTCAGTGCGTGCATGCGTGCGTTCTTGGCTGCACGGGTGCAGCTGCAGGGTGCCAGTGCCGATTGCCGGGGGCGGAGAGTGCTAGTGTGCGTGCGGTGGGTTGCTGAGCGATAAGAGACACGCACACAGAGAGAGAGGGGCGTGTGTGTCTTGGCCGTGTTGACTCGGGGAACTGTTGGCTGCCTCGTGAGCGTGGCGGCGTATGAGCCGAGATACGACTGTACTTACCGGGTGCCGAGTCGTCGGCCTGCACTGTGCGTACGACATCCGCGGGTCTGTCTCCGCGGAACGCCATGGCGTGGCGGCGTGGCGGCGTGTGGCAGCGGGGGGATGATTGATTGCCTGGTGGATCGGGTTCATGCGTTGATTGGGAATCGACGGATTAGATCGTACTCGCTTGGGTCTTTGTCTCCTCTTTCTACACTCTCAACGAAGGCGCTCTCAATTCATATCACCATACATCCACTCACCGGAACCACACCAACACCAACACCACGTCCATTGACCATGGCAGCCAACGGCACCGGCACCGGCACCACCGTGGCCGTCACCAATGATGTCCTAGACAATATCCTCAAGGAGCTGCAGGCACTCCGTGTCAGGAATGATCTCTTGGAGGCAAAGGTGTGTGTCAGCGATCCAATGATCACCGTACTTGCCTGCCTGCCACACGCTGACCTGCTGCCCACTCCCGCCCTGCACACCCCCCGCCACAGCTCGACAACCTCACCGCCTCGCCCTCGGGCTACAATGGCGGCTACACGCGCCGCTACTCAACCTCGACGGGCCTCACCCCCGTCGCATCCCCCTCGGCTGGCCCCGTCCTCGGTCTGGCGTCTGCCTCGCCACCTCCACTCAGCCACGGCACCATGTCCTCCAATGCTGCCGGCATTGCCGCAGCTGCAGCGGGCGTCTCCCCCACACTCGCACCCAAGGACAAGGAGACGCACCACCTCGCTACGGCCGTAAACGTCGTAGGCGCGTCCCTCTACCCGCAGAGGGTCATCCTCACCACCCACCCTGGCCAGCCAGGCATCAAGCCCTTGCCCATGGAGTGGGGCGCAAGCGACCCAAAGGTCAGGGGACCCGTCGTCGCCTCGAGGCATCCCAGTAGGTGCGTGTGGGCGCGTCGCGTCTTGGCAAGCAGTCCTCTTATCATCCGCAGAAATGTATGCTGAGACCTGTCACACCCACCCCCCCAACCCCCCGCCAGCATCAAGGTACGCAACGCACTCGGCGCCTATGGCGGCTCCTACTCCATCTACCGCGCCCTCGCCACAGCCATGGGCCAGCTGGACCCCAACCACCGCCCCAATTTCACCAACACGGAGCCCTACTACGACATCCCGCCCAACCCTTCGTGGTTCGACGCCACCAAGATTGTCGCCCTGGACCCGTGGGGCCACCTCGCGCCGCAGCTCTTCAAGGACGAGTTCGAGTCGGGCATCGACGTCCGTCCCACCATTGCCGTCACACGCGCCCAGCTCAAGATGGCCGAGCTCGACGCATCCGTCGCCGCAGGCAACCTCAAAGTCGACGGTAAGATTGTTGTCCCCTCGGGACACTTGCCCGGTGCAGACCCCAATAGTGACCCGGGCGTAGAGATCAACACCTCCAAGGCAGCCGTAGACCCCGTGTGGTACCTCCCCGGCGTCGCAGCACGCCTCGGCGTATCCGAGGGACTCCTCCGCCGCGCACTCTTCGAGGACACGGGCGGGTCTTACCCGGAGCTCCTCACCCGCCACGACATCAAGGTCTTCCTCCCACCCATCAATGGTCTCACCGTGTACATCTTTGGGCCCCCCGAGTACCTCCGCGACGAGACAAAGGAGGTCACTGTGCGCGTACACGACGAGTGCAATGGGAGTGACACCTTTGGGTCGTCGATTTGTACCTGCAAGCCATATCTGGTGCGTGTGTGCGCGCCCCATCAGAGCACACAAATGCTACTATCCCACGACGCATACTGACTCACTACCACCACCGCCCCTTGCCTCGCGCCAGGTATTTGGCATCGAAGAAGCCATCAAGTGCGCACAGCGCGGCGGCGTAGGCTGCGTCATCTACTTTAGAAAGGAAGGAAGGGCACTGGGCGAAGTCACAAAGTACCTCGTATACAATGCACGCAAGAGGGGCGTCGACTCGGCTTCCACGTACTTTAAGAGGGTGAGTGCGGGGCGGGGCGGGAGAGAGTGGCTTGACTGTTACATACTGCCTTGCACCGAGCGCATTAAGCTGACACGACACTACTGCATACACGCATACATTCATCCCATTCCCGCGCGCAACAATCATCCCACCCACGCTACTCCACCTTGCCTGCACTCACACGAACTCACCCCCATCGACTCACCCCCACTCAAACCATCCTCACCCCCACCCGCCCACCCGCACCACCCGCCCCACAGACCGAGGACATTGCCGGCGTCAAGGACATGCGCTTCCAAGCGCTCATGCCCGACGTGCTCCACTGGCTCGGCATCAAGCGCATCGACAATATGATCTCCATGTCCGACATGAAGCACGACGCACTCGTCTCTTCCGGCATACCCATCATCAAGCGCTATGAGATCCCCGATGAGCTCATGCCCTCGGATTCGCGCGTTGAAATCGACGCAAAGATTGCGGCGGGGTATTTCAGTGGGACAAAGAAGATTACGGATGCGGATCTGGTGCATACCGTTGGGAAGAGTTGGGACGATATTGAGCACTAGAGGGGGGCGTGGCCAAGTAGCGTAAGCAATTCTGTATGTAGTACAGCCACGCGAATCAAGGTCAAGGAGAAGACAATAAATTCTAAGGTGAAAAAGAGGAAATGGACTGCGAGCGAGCGAGCGTAGGGGATCTCCCCTGCCACACGCTGTACTGCCCAGATCACTCTGTTTGCGCGTGCACACACAGGCTGGTCTTCCGGTTGAACCTTTGTTTCCGCGCGCATGTATGTACTCGTCCCCTCCCTGAGTAAGGGCCACCCGCAGGCACCACCTCCTCCAGATCACTGCTGCGTCTTGGGCTTGGGAGGAGGCTGCAGCGGGTGCAGCTCATGAATCTTTACCGGGCCCTTACTACTAGGCCAGTTCTCCTTATTGGGCTTAGCGGGGGGCGGCGCCGTGAGAGCCTGCGGCTGGCCCTGGAAGGGCTTGACAGGCGCCGCGGCGGGCGCGGGATGGGTGTACCCAAGCTGCTTCTGCTGCCTCAGCGGCTGCACCTGCTGCTGCTGCTGTCTCAGCGGTTGCTGTTGCACCTTCTGTGGCTGCGCCTTATAAGGCGTCATAGCCATGCTCGTGTCTGTGCCGGTGGTGGTACCCTTGCCTTTAGCGGGGAGCAGTGGTGGTGGCAGAGCCTTGGTAGTGCCAGGGCCAGTGCCAGTGCTTTTGGTCAGGGGAGGTGGTGGAGGCTTTGGGAGGGCCAAGGCCGGTGCGGCCGGGGTCGCTGCGCGGACGGGGCTTCCAGGAGGGGTAGGTAGCGCGTAGGGCTTGGCGGGCTGGGCGGCCACAACGGGCTTGGCGGGTGGAGGAGAGGAAGTGGCGGCGGTGGTCTTGCTCCTTGAGGAACCGCCGAGCTTGGCCTTGAAGAGGGGGCTGCGGGCCTGCAGTGGCGTAAGTACAGATGGCATTGTCATGGGGCCGTATGACCGATTTGTCAGCCAGAGGTGCTCGCTCCTCGTGTGTCTCTGCATACTACCAAGTCTAGTCTGACACTCACCACCAGGCCATGATCCTCCTCTACCAGATCACGTCCGGCAATGTACCCAATGTCCCCAATTTGCGATCCGACGCTGACTTCGCCGACGGGGGCAGCTGCGCTGAGCTGCGCGGCGCTGAGCGCCATGGCAGCGAGGAGGAACCCGAGGGAGAGGTACTTCATGCTGGTCTTGGGATGCTGATGCTGATGCTGAGAGGTATGCTGATGCGGAGAGGTATGCGACGGAAGAAGACCAGCTTCTCGAGGTGCGCAAAGACGCAAACTGAAGATTGAAGTTGAAAGTGAAGAGGTGAGGCAATGAAGAAGAAAGGATTAAGGAACTTGCACCGGGCAAGTGCCTACAGGTCAAAATCAAAAAGAGGTATGAGGAGGAGGAAGGGGGGAAATGTTCGAGTGGAGAGTCGATTGGCTGCTTAAATATAAGCGGTGCGGTGTGAGAGGCATCCGAGCTCCGACGGGCCGTGAGCGCCACAACACATACGCACATGCGCCTCGTCTTTGCTCGGAATTTTGCCCGTAGACGCAGTTCCGACCGACGACGACGTGAGCCTCGCGGGTTTGCCGATGGCCACAGCGAAACGAAACCGCAAAGCAAACGCAATGCAAAGATGGACGGAAAAGGCAAGCCAGCCGGCGGCGGCGGTGGCTGCCGTTCCGCCGTGGCAATTCAACCCCGAAATCGCCACAGCAATCGACGCTGACGCAAGTTTTCCCGCGCCGTCGCGATTGCGGCATGCTACGAATTTGGAAGGCGGCGGAATGCCTGCGATCGGGGTGGACCTCGCGTCAAGTATTGTACTTTACGCCTTGGGGGGCAGCGGCAAGGACGGGGCATCGCCATCCCCTGCTTTGCGGATCTCGCCCCTTGATGGTAGTCGCCCGCGCAGATCCGCGTCTTCCACCCCCGCCCCGCCCCCTTCGCCGGCGGAAATGACGCCCTCCTTCCGGCGGAAAGGGCGACGCCACTCCCTACTGCCGAGCTGAGCTGGATCGGATCTTGTTAGGGCGTGCGTGCGTGCTGCGGGCGGACGGACGGGGCGTCCAAGACATATCTCGCAGCCAGGAGCGGGCCGGGCCGTGTAGGTATGTACGAACTTACTTACAGCCCAGTACTTGGGCTGCAGAGTAGAGGCCATGACTGGAGTGAAGTAAGTACGCCGTGCGAGATCCAGTCCAGTCAACAAGGGGGACCCAACCCAACCCAGCCGTATGACGCCTACGGTCTGTCTTGTCGGCTTTTGAGTAGCCGAACCTCGGCTGGCTTGCCTGAAAGCAAAGCCAAGTAAAGTAACGCAGCAAGGAGGTAAGTAGACGTCACTCGGAAATTTGAAGCCCGGCGAGCGCAGGTCCCACTTCCAAACTCTGTGTGGCTTCGGCGCAACGTCCGGAAGTCCCTCCTCTTCCTCTTGCCACTTACGACATCTTCCGTTTCCATCGGCAATGTCATTGCCCTGCTCCGCCGGCGGGGCGGGGTGCGGGCGCCACGCCACGTCATGCCACGTCATTGCTTTGCCTTGCCTTGCTTTTGCCTTGCCCTCGCGCGACAGCAAAGCCACTTGCTTAGCTCCCTGTTCTTTTCACGGCCATCGTCATCGAAGCGAAGGGAAGCGGGCCGGCCGGCCGCACGCACCCCCAAAGTTGAGTTTATTCTCCGACGATGCCCCCCACGTACTTACGCCCAAACTGTGGCTTGCGCTGCCGGGAGCAAGCTTGCTCAAGCCCAAGGCCAGGCCAAGCCCCGGGCGTCTTTGTCTTTACCTTGTCGCTGCGCTGCGGTCGTTGCCCGTCGCTCGTCGCTCGAAAGCTTGGCAATGCAAACCCCCCAAGGTCATCGATGATGATACCCTCTGGGTGTGAAGTGTCCGTGAGGAGTGAGTCCGAGAGTTTCGATGAGAACGATACCTATTAGAGCAGAGCAGAGCCTCGCACGGGAGACGTGCGCTATACTGTAAGGGAGATGTGTGTCGCTTTCGCTGTGGTAGATCGGGCGACGTTGAGCAGCGCGAGGCTTGCAAGCACTTGGCAAAGAGGCTGCCAGCGGTCGGAGTCCGAGCTAAAGCAAGCCAGCCGCACGCCCGCGAGGTCATCCGAACCAACTGTCTGCGAGCGAAGCGGCGTTGTATCCGTTATCGAAGTCGACATCTTCTGTATTCTATATCACCCACGCACGGCCCTCACTGCGACGTCACGTCGAGTCTACGCCGCGCAACCGTCGTGCACCAACTTCTGCCGCTTGACATCCCCCACCTCGCCCTCACCCTTTTCCTCCTCTTTCCCTCCCTTGTCAATCCCAATCCCGAATTCGGCATCCGCCTGCAACGCCTGATAGAGCTCCGTCCGTCTTCCCGTAGAGAATGCAATTGTCCTCTTACGGAAGTCCACTCCCAGTGCGAGGAGATCCCGCACATCATCGAGTGCATGTGCCTTGCCCACGATGGCCCCCGGCCAGGAATCGAAATCGGCAGAAAGGACGTGCACGTGCAAGTGGTAGTACGAGGGATGGTAGTGCAGGAAGAGGCGGAGTTTCGATTCGTGCGGGCCTGTGCCTGTGCCTGTGCCTGTGCCGCCCGGACCGAGGCCAAGGCCGTACCTTTCGCGAGCGACGCGCGTGGCCTCGCGCTTGATGTTGTCGAGGAGGGGAATATGCGCTGGGCGGAGGTCCCGCAGTGAGTGCAGGGAGCGGTCCTGTACGATGGCTACTAGGTAGAGGGAGGAGAGGGTGCGTTGATCCCATTTGAGGTCGGGGAGGAGCTGGGGTGGTGGGGGGCGTGTGCGCAGGGTGTTGTGAGCTGGTCCGCAAGTCTCGCCTCGCCTCGCCTTGCCTCAGCTCGCCTGCGGATGCCACTCACCACGAAACCCGTTGCGAGATCATCGTCCCTGTAAATGACATTCTCTTTTTCCTTGACGCCGTCGAGGATGTTGTAGACCCTATGGCGGTCGCGCGGGCATTAGTGTTCCATCGTTCAGCGCCGAGGAAGCCTCTCCTGCGCTCGCTCGACTCGGACTCACCAATTGATCCTCGAAGCGGGCTGACTTTGTATCCAGGGCAATACCACGTTGTCGTACATCTCCGGTGTCTCTGTGCGTGTGCGTGTGCGTGTGCGTGTGCGTGTGCGTGTGCGTGTGCGTAGGTCAATGTTCCTCACAGCATCACCGAATCGCTCCGCCTCTGGCTGGGAAGTCCTGCCGCCCACACACGCGCCCACGCACCATGGATCACCACCGTCTCCTGGCGCTCGTACTTGCGTATATGCGCGTCCGTCGCCGGCCGAATGACATTGACCTTGATATCAGCGGGTGGCGGTGGTCGTGACCCGGCGTGGGCGTCGGTGGCCTCTGCCCGCCAGCCAAGCAACCAATTGTAAATGTCATTCTGGCCGAGGGACTCGAGGCGGGAAAAGTGCGTCAGTGCGTTGCCCGCGGGGGAGGCGGAGACCTGACCCAAGTGCGCATAAAAGTCGTCTTCAAAGTGCGTCTTTTCCAGGCGTACAATGGCGGGTTCCGTGTCGTTGCCGCCCTTTTGGGGCACTTGGCCGAGGAGGACTGCGGTGCGCGTCTTGGGGTCTTGGTCGAGGACGCGGGTGAGCTTGAAGCCCGCTAGGACAGAGGCGGCGTCTTCTTGTGGGTGTGAGTGGGAGGGGCTGCTGCGGGCCGACATGGCGGCTGGAGCAAAGGACGTGTGGATGGGCCGCGGGTACGGGCCGTTGACGTTTGGGCGAAGAAGCAAGGAGGAAAGGAAGGAAGGGAGGCGAGGGTATAGCCGTGTTGTGGCTGCGTGTGGAGGAGAGAGGTGGGCATACAGAGTCACACGTGACCGCAGTCGGCGGCGCGTTCAACTAGACGATGACCTGCGACGGTGCCGCTGCTATATATTGATACAGAGTACAGATTACATTACGTGGTTGCCCCGCCCATCATGTCCTATTGATCCTGGTACTACCCCCACCTACGCCACTGAGATTGACCCCGCTCAATACATGCGCGACCATGCCAGCGCCTTCGCAGAGACGCATCCTTGCATTGTAGAGTGCAGCGCCTGATTGTTCGAGGGCGGCCATTTCGGATTGTAAGGGCGTTTGTGCTTGCGATTGGAGAGGTGGATTGGATGGGCGGTGGTGGGCACTGGGCAGAGTGGACGTGGACATGGCCGCATCGTCTGCCATGTTCGTGTCCCCATCATCTGCGAGTGTGCCATTTGGTGGGTGGCTGTGCCTGTGGTCTGAGTCGGATGGCAGTTGAGCCAGTGGTAGAGCGCCTATTGTAGACTTTGCGAGAAAGGGGAGGACATTGGAGGAGAGGTGGGAGGTGAGACGTGCAAGGGCGTCGTAGGTGTGTTGCGCGTGGCTTGACGGGGAGGAGAGGGCATGTTCGCTGGATGTAGCGCCATGTGTCAGCCACGGATGCAAGCGAGGGACAGCGACAAATATCGCACACCTGCCACTGGCACTCACATGGCGTCGTAAAAGTCAATCCCCAAGCTTTCCAATACATCCAATCTCGCCTCGAGACTTGTTACATCTGCATCTATGCTGCTGCGCATGGCTTGGGCATGGCCATGGCCACTCGAGGAGGTGGACGCAATGGGACCAGCTGGGAGACTGGCATTGTGCGTCGTCGTGTTCGTCGTCGTAGTCGATGAGGTAGAGGGATGAGGGGTGGAGCCACTTGGTAATGTGGATGCAATGTTGGGTGTGCTAGGGGATAGGGCAGACAGGGAGTGTAGAGCGGGAGTGGACATGGTGTGTGTGGGGTGTGTGTGGGGTGTGTGTGGGGTGTGTGTGGGGTGTGTGTGGTGTGTATGCGGTGTATGCAGTGTATGCAGTGTGTCGCAATTCAGCTCAAAAGGCAGGAAGAAAGCGAGAGACAGAGAGACAGAGACAGAGAGAGAGACCGCCAGGAAAGCACGGGCCAGGCAGGCGGACGAAGCGGGCGGCAATTGGCGGGCAATTCGTGGGAAAGGGCGGGGCAGGGCGGGGCAGGGCGGGGCAGGGCGGGGCAGGGCGGGGCAGCCAGCGGGGAGCGAGACGGGCTGAGGAGACGCCGAATCAAGTGACTTGATTGGCCGCAACTTCGGCGTCGTCCTCCTCCTCCCTTTGGCTTCTTGACTCCCTTTTTGCATTCCGTCATCCCACCAACAACGACGCGCCCACACGCCACGCCACACCACGCCACGCCACGCCACACCACACCCACCCACCATCCACCATGTCCTCCTTTCGCACCTCTGGCCGCAAGATCATCGCCATCGGGCGCAACTACCTAGAGCACGTCCGCGAACTCAACAACAAGGTCCCCACGGAGCCCTTCTTCTTCCTCAAGCCTACTACGTCCTACCTCGACAATGGCGGCGTCATTGAGATTCCACGCGGGGTCTTAGCGCACTTTGAGGTGGAACTGGGTGCTGTAGTGGGCAAGGGCGGCAGGGATATTACCGAGGGGGAGGCCATGTCGCACATTGCGGGGTACGGTGCGTACGATGTCCAAGGGATAGACTCGCTTCCTTCGCTCACCTTCGCCTTCGCCTTGCGGCACTGACATACATCACACATCTCGCATGGCAGCCCTCGGCATCGACATGACCGCCCGCAACATGCAAGAAAAAGTCAAAAGGGCCGGTCTGCCCTGGTCCGCCGCCAAGGGCTTCGATACCTTTACGCCCATTTCGGACTTCATCCCCGCTTCGCAGGTTTCCGACCCGGGCAACCTCCGGCTCTGGCTCAAGACGAATGGCGAGACGCGCCAGGACGGTACCACGAGGGATATGATCTTTCCCCTGCCGAGGCTCATTGCGCATGTTAGTGGGATCATGTCCCTCGAGGAGGGCGATCTCATCCTTACGGGTACGCCAGAGGGAGTCGGTGAGACCAAGCCTGGGGATATCGTCACGGCTGCGTTGGAAACCCAGGGCGATGGTAAGCCAAGTACGCTCGCTGAGCTCAAGATGAAGGTCGCGCAGAGGGAAAAGGGATACGTCTTTACTTCCTAGGACGCTAGGCGGGCAACGAAGTCACAGTCACAACGATGGGCAATCAAAGCAAGTTTATTAGGTTTCCATTCGCTCGCATTCCCGAGCCCGAACCAACCACACACACCGCACTCAGAGCCGACTGCCCGCAAGTGGCGGCAATTTCTTGCCCAAGTCGCGCAAATCTCGCCGCAGAATCTTGCCCGAAGCAGTCTTGGGAATGGCGTCGATGCTGGCGGGTGTGGGGCGGGTGGTGTGTGGGTTAGAGTATGTCAGTTCAGTGCAGCTCAACCCCTCTCCTCGCTCCCGCCCCCGCCCCCGCCCCCGCCCCACACACTCACATCTCCACACCCCCAAGGTGCTTGTACTTGACTTTATGATCCGCCACAAACTTGATGATGCTCGCCTTGATCCGCTGCGATTCTTCTTCACGCGCACCGCCGCTCTTCTCCAGTCGGTCCTTTGCAGATTGAGAGAGGGCAACAAAGGCTAGGGGGACCTCACCCGCTCGCTCATCGGGGAAGCCAATGACGCCGACGTCGGCTACGTCTTCGTGGTTTAGGAGCCAGCCTGGTGGGGCAGGAATGCACAGTGCGGCAAGGGAAGACGGTCAGTATCGCATGACGCAAGTGAAGCGCTTAAGCTCCTCGGTCCTCGCCTGACGGCTCGTCCCTCGCCCCTCGCCCCTCGCCCCTCGCAACTCACCCTCCAACTCGGCAGGCGCGACCTGAAAGCCCTTGACCTTGATGAGCTCCTTGAGTCGATCAACAATGAACATGTCCCCCTCTTCATTAAACTTGACTTCATCCCCGGTACGTACCCACCCACCCTCGACCCACATTTCGCGCGTGGCCGCCTCGTTATTGAGGTACCCCAGTGTATTCGTGGGGCTACGAATCCACAGCTCGCCCGTCTCCCCTACGCCGCGGTGCTTCCCCTCGCCATCGACGACGAGGGCTTCCACGTCGGAGATGAGCCGCCCAGCACTGCCCAGTACGGGCGGGCACCCAAGCGGCACACAGGACGTCATGGTGCATGTTTCGGTCATGCCGTAGCCTTGGCCCCAATCTACGCCTGGGAGGATCCGTGCGAGTTGTGCACTCAGGTCATCGGAGAGGGGCGCAGCACCAATCATGATGAAGCGGATGAGCTTCTGGAGGTCTGCGTGGTACTTTTTCGCAGAAGGGTCCTTTACGAGGAGGACGACCTGCGGGGGGACGAGCCACCACAGGGTAATGCGGTAGCGCAGGGCCGTGCGAATCATGGCTTCGATGCCGCGGAATTTCGGTACAGCGACAATGGTGATGCCTGCGTAAAAGACGAAGAGGAGGGTCACGACGAGGCCGTAGATGTGATAAAAGGGGAGACAGCCCAGGCTCACGTCGATTCCTGGGCGGAAACGGTCGGTGGGGCGTGGGGAAGGGCGAATGTCATGCGTGGGGAACTGCTGTAGGCAATTGGCCAGGGGGTTGAAGTGCGAAATCTTGACACCCTTGGGAAGACCCGTTGTGCCGCTGCTGAAGGAGAGAAAGGCGAGGCGGGTGCGGCCCTCGCCCGGTGATAGGCGCCGCCGCCCGCGTGAGAGCGTAGAGGGGCCTTCGGCAGCGAGGATGTCTTTGCCCTCTGCTACGAGGCCCTCGAGCTGGCGAGAAGGCGGGGTGGGGGGATGCAAGGGGTCGATCACGTCAGTACCCACGGTCAAAAGGCGGGGGAAGGTAGCTCACTCATCGTCATCGCTGAGCCGCGTCGCGTCGCTGCCACGCACCGCCCAAGCACCCTCTTGTACCCTCCTATTCCCACCCTTGAGTGCGCCGTGTGCCTGCGTCGTCTTGGGCGACTGCATGACCAGGACCTGTTCGCTAGCAATCCCCGCCTTTTGCGCCGCGGCGATGCCCGCGCTGGTCGCCTCCTCTCCCACAAACATGGCCGTAGCTTTGCTCGCATCGAGCTGGTACGCGAGCTCGCTCGGCGTAAATGCGGGGTTGGCGCAGCTGACCACTGCGCCAAGCTTGTGACACGCAAGAATCGCAATGAGGTAGTCGACGCAATTCGCAGAAAAGATGGCCACGACGGTATCCTCTGTAATGGCCAGGCGGTCGCGCAGCCCTAGGGCGAGGGCATCGACGCGCCACTGACAGTCTTCAAAGGTCCAGGACTGGCCCGTTTCTTCGTCGACGAGGAGGGCGCGGCCGGAACCACGCGGGTCCCACCGAGAAGAGGGAAAGTACTCGAATAGAAAGGAGTACAGGTCCAAGTCGTCGGGGTAGTGGCCTACCGAGGGCGACGAGGACTTGAAGATGGTCATCGTGTGGTGTGGGTGGGGGCGGTGTGTGTGTGCGTGCGTCGACGAGAAGGGAGATGGCTGTATGCGTATAGGGCACCCTGACCAGAAGAGAATCACCAGCGAGGGGGACTGCTACGGACGAGGACCAGACGTCAGCCTTTTAAACATCGGCAGGGCAGGCCAGACAGACAAGCAATCACCGCCCTCGCAGTGTGGAGACTAGACTAGACTACTCATCCGCCTTTACTCATCGCGGCTATCCCGGGCAATCACTCAACGTCTCGTCGATCGTCGCTTCGGTCGTCGGTCGTCGATTGCTTCCCTCGGGTGTTTGGCCGTGCTTGTGCAGACGAGTGACCTGCTGTCTGCTGACTTGTCCCGCCCCCACCTCTGTCGTCGTGCTTTGTGCGTGAATGTGCAGTGTGCGTGTGCATCTTGCGTCGTCTCCTCGTCGTCGTCGTCGTCACAACCCGACCAAACAACCCCTCCACCCACCCCGCACCCCACCCCAAACCTCGGCCTCTTTCCCGAGCTATCGTACATAAAGTACCATGGTCCACCGCACCACAGCAGTCACCGCCACGGCGCCGGCGAGTCAGGCCCAGTCGCTTCGCTTTGCGGGGCTCCTCACGTCGCCGTCGCGGCACTTGACTTCGGCGTCTTGACAGCAGAGCAGAGGCAGAGGCAGAGGCAGCAAGAGAGTGCAAGAGAGTGCAGTGATGCACAACAAGGGTCATGTGATGCGTGCGCGCTATAGTGCAAAGAGAATCACGTGATGTGAGTGCACGGGCCATGGCACAGGGCAGGGTTTGTATGTTCGGGTCCGCGGATCCGCTCCACCCGCGCCCGATTGCCGAGCAGTGCTCACACGCAAAGTACACATAGATTCACACTTGGTCCATGGATATGAATGGAGGAGGGGGGCGAGGAGAGATTCAGACGTCTATTTTCCATATCACACCCATCCCATCCCATCGTCAAACTCGAATGTCATTAGCGTGCGCGCCATCTACATGCCCAGCTCCTTGTTCAGTACTGTCGAGTCGGGGTGTGTGTGTCAGTTTCGAGTGGTGTGGGGTTGGAGGAGAAGTGGGTGCAAGAAATGTCAGCTCGGTAAATACTCTGGCCCACGCTGACCTGCGCTGGCCACCCCACACTACACCGCGCCACTCACAGTCCAAAACCATCCCATCCATGCCCTGCCAAATCCCCTGCATGAGCTGCGGCGCCGTCCCCTGTGCAGCACCCAGCGCCTCTTTAACTGCCGCGCTGAGACGCAGGAAAATCGCCCAGTCTGCTTCTGCGAGACTACGCGCGCGCGCCGACCCAGGGGAGACGTCTTCCAACCACCCGGCATCATCGTCGTTGGCGTACTCGTCGTCTTCTAGGAGGGAGGGACCCAACGAGGGGGACGCGGCAGTCAGGATTGGGGGTACGCCATTGTCCCCGCCTGCGCCCGCGCCCGCGCCCCCACTGGAACGCTCGCGAATATCGGCGAGTGCATCCAGCCAGGTACCGACCCATTCCTGGACCTTGGCATACACTTCGCGGTCGAGCTCCAGCTCGGGGGAGAGGTCCTGCCCTGCTCCGCCGTCTGCGCCGGGCTGCGCACCAGCCAGGAGCGCGCTCATGCCCAATGCGATGAGCTTCCTCCGGCGAGCAGAGGCAGTGACTTCGAACTTGGAGGTGAAGAGGCCGAGGAAGATTGAGGGCAGGTTGGGGAGGAGCGAGGCGTCCAGGTCGCCGCCGCCGTTGGTCTGGATGGTGTGGAGCGTTGTACGCAGGAGTGGGATAAAGGTGTTGGGCGGAAGACACAGGGCCAGGCGCGAGAGGAGTGAGACGTAGTAGCTGCAGGGGATGGATGATTCCTGGTCGGTGCGGGTGGTGAGATAGTTTGTAGTAGGTTTGGTATTGTCAGCGTCACACCTCAAGCATCGGCAGTTTCCCTGGCTCGCACCACCCACCTTGAGCGCAATGGCACCCCTGACAATGGCCTCAAAGAGCCCCGTCTGTCTGAGTAGCTGCGCCAGCATGTTGATGCCCTGGCTCGTCGTGGGCGGGCCCTGCAGCGTCTGCGCCTCGTTGGTGCCCTGCAGCGTGCCCGTAGCCTCGAGACGATCACCAGCATGCATGCTCTGCACCAGCACGTCGATGGTCTGAATCGGGTAGAGGACCATTGGGTCGTCGCGGATGATGCGGGCAAACGACGCAAAGAGGACGGGTCCATAGGCGCGGACCATTTCGCGTGCGATGCCGCCTGGACCTCCAGCCCCACGACTGCCATCGAACCACAGGGCGTACTCTTCAATGACGCGGCCGACGTCGCTGGCGTAGTCGGGCGTCTCGGTCATGGGCCCCTGCCCACCGTTGCGGCCGTCGACGTCGAGTGCGACGGCGATGAGGTTGAACAAGTCGGCCTGCATGGCGGCTGCGCAGCGCACGGCGCGGTGCCACAGCTGGAGGGCGTCGATGGCCAGGAGCGGTGCGAGCCCTGGCTGGAGACAGGATGTGACGAGGGGCGAGACGAGCATCTGCAGGCGCGAGGACAGGGCCGGGTCAGCGGCCGAGGTGGACTCGGTGGCGCGCAGCAGCGATTTCACAAAGGACAAGACGGCGGGACGAGTCTTGCACTCGTCGTTGCCTTCCTTGGCCCACAGGGCCGGTGCCAGCTCGGTGAGGGTTGGGACCAAGGGTGCGACGCGGGGACCGGAACGCTCAATGAGGATGGACAGGGACCGCGTCGACAGGGCAATCGAGTCCATGAGTGCCAAGTCATCGTCGGTGGCCAGCTCGGCGAGGCAGCGAATGGTGCCCTCGAGGTAAGGCTGGAAGACGTCGGCGTCGAAGCCAATGTCGTCGACGAGGGCGCCCAGGGTGCGAGCGGCCGAGAGGCGCACGGCGACGTCGGCGCCGAGGCTGGACTGGGCGTCGAGGAGCGACGAGAGGAGGCGGTACACGGCATCTCTCGAGGCCGGGCTGAGCTTCTCCGAGTACTCGTACAGGAGCCAGGAGACGCGGCGCCGGATGAGGACCCACGAAGGGGACACGGCGGGAGGGACCTGAGCGGCTTCGGGAAGAAGACGCTGCACAAATGCCTTGCTGATGTCGATGCGGTCGTCGCGAATCTGCTCTGCGTCTTCGTCTTGCACTTCCGTCTCGGTGACAGGGAGGTAGTCGCGCAGCCTTCCTAGGGCGGTGTAGACGGCATCTCTGCGGACAACTTGGTTGAGGTCCTGGACGTCGTAGGAGGCGCTCTCGAGGAACTTGTGCCAAATGGCTCGCCCCACTTTCCTACCTTTACTGTCCCTGGCCAAGACGACGAGGAGGCGCTCTGCACAGGGTCTTACCTCGCTGGCAGCGTCTTCTTGTGCCTGATCCTCTTCCACCGTCCACTGCTCTGGATCCGACTCCCAGCGCTCGAGTGCAGAGTTCTCAAAGGGCAAAAAGTAGTCGACGACGATTTGAGCCGTATTGACGGCAAAGTCGTCGGAGTCAAAGGGCGGTGGAATGGGCCTGCCGCGATTGGCAGGTGCGTTCCAGGCTTCGAGAGAGCGGCGAAGGAGGAGGAGGGTGTGTATGACCAAGGTGGATGGAAAGGGCATGAGGGCCTCTTGGTCGATGTCGCGGGACTTTTCCTTTGCACTGGCGGGTGCCTGGCCCGTCTTTGTCCAGTACCAGGCTACGATGTCGGACCATCCTGCCCAGGATGTGGCCCTGGACTTGTCCTTGTCGAGGAGTGCGAGGTAGAATTTGCCAATGGCAGCGAGATGCTTGGTGAGGTTGTGTGCAAAGGGCTGCATCTGGGCAGCGTCGACGTTGGGCGAGGCAAGGACGTCGAGGAAGGTGGCTCGGACGGAAAAGACGTGGTCGAGGTACGAGGGCGTCGTCTTGAACCATTCAAAGGACAAGTTGGAGATGCCATCACCGCCATCGGCTGCGGCGCGGGCAGAGAGGGTGCCTACGTCGGCGACGGCGAGG
This sequence comes from Quambalaria eucalypti, assembly GCA_004016185.1. Lineage (NCBI taxonomy): Eukaryota > Fungi > Basidiomycota > Exobasidiomycetes > Microstromatales > Quambalariaceae > Quambalaria > Quambalaria eucalypti. Next base: position 16,068 of record RRYC01000091.1, read on the forward strand.
AGGCTGATGGACTTGAGTACGAGGTGGCTGACGCGGATCAGCGAGGCGACGACGGTGGGTGGCTTGGACGTGGCCCAGGCGTAGACGGCTTCTGGGGACGCCGTTGTGGGGAATGCCGTGGTGAAGAGTGAGGGGAAAAAGGAGACGAGGGATGGGAGCAGGCCTTTGGCGAGCTGGGCGGGTAAGTGGGTGGTGAGTGAGTGGGTGGTGAGTGAGCGGAGCGCATACATCCTTCGAAATGATGCGCATATACTCTCTTCCCGTTGGCGCAACTCACCTCTGCCATTCGAACCTTGCCAGCCAATACCTTTACAAGGGACAACTCCTTGAGCACGCGCTTGAACACCTCTGCGCTCCTGAGCATGACGCGTGTATTCCCCTCTACCTCCCGCCCCGCGCTGGCCGCCTCTGCTGCGGCATTGAGAGCATTGAGTGTATAATCGAGCAAGTCGGGCCATTGATTGGGGAAATCAGTGCGTGCGATGCGGGATACGCATACGCAGGCTTGCAGGGCTATACCGCGGTGATCCTCTGTGAGAAGGCGCTGTAAGAGGGTGGTGCGTAGGGCTGCGCGGTCGTCGTCGAGGATACGGACGGGTGCGAGGGCAGGGTTGCCGCCATTGCTCTTGGTAGGTGGTGCACGCGTGATCCGCCCTGCACGCCAGTACTTTTCAATGGCGTGCTTCAGGCGGATGATAGCGAGTGTGCGAATGGCCGTGGGTGCGGAAACGTCACGCTGGTGCGTAGCGGGCAGGGCAATATCGGCATAGGCCGTCCAGGGGCGGGAAGAAGGAATGGGGTGGGAGTGGAACTGCGCCTCGTAGGCAGTCAGCTGCGTGTCCGACGTTGAGAGGTCTGCGGCACTGCTGGATGTGCCGAGGGTGAGGAGGTGCAGTAGTGTGGGTAGTGCCTGTGGGGCGTCCCCTGATGAGGTGGACATGGTGGGTGGGGGGGAGGGGGTGGGGTGTGTGTGTGGGTGTGTGTGGGTGTGGCAGTGGTCACTACGCTGCCACCCTGTTGGCCTTTTGAAGGGTCAGAGTATTGTCGTCGTTCGTCGTCGTCGTCGTCGTTCGTCGTCGTTGTGAGGCTACCTTGCCTTTGTTCTCTTCTCTGATCGTCAATGCTTTCGCTTCCTTCCTCTCCACTTTGCCCACCCACTTTGCCCGCCCAACCACCAAAAAGCCACACAACGTCGACGCGCCGAGCGAGAACAACAGCAACCAACGCCCCGTGCCGCCCACTGAGCCACGCGGCGCACCCAACACGAACAAACACAAGGCAACAGAACCTCAAGACACGGGGAGCACAACAGCACAATACCAAGTCGGTGACATCGGGTCGAGACGGTTTGAGACGGTGAATCGTCGCCCAAAGTCTATAATGAGTGTAGGGCTCAGCTAGCATTGCAGGGTACAGAAACAGGCTAGACCGACCAGTTCACTAGAAGACCGACACGGGGACTCGCGTCACGTGACCTCCACAACCAACTGGGGAGCTCAGCTTCAGCCAAAGGACATTCGCGAATGGCTTCCACGTATGCTTCTGACGTCTGCGTACGTGCCTGGTGGCGGTATGTGTACATAGTGTTGGTCTATTTGGCCAAAGGGGGCCGACACGCACGTCTCGACGTCGTACTTGCCATTCCGATACGTAGCGACCGAGTACGCTGCCGACACCACCATGTCCTCCCGTCCGCGGCGCCCCTTGCTCACTCTCCTCCTCTCCCTCGCTCTGACGGCCCTCACCCTCACCCTCACCTTCCCACCCCCCACCCTTGCCTACAGCCCCTCCAACCCACACCACGGCGGCGGTCGACGCATCCCCCTCTCCTCCATCCGCGCCCTCACCTTCCACTCCAACCGTCTCACATCCTCACGCCGCACCTCCCCCGTCCCGCAACTGACCTGCCTAGGCACAGCCAAACAATGCGCGCGCTTCCAACCCGATGTAGTTGCATGTCAGAGTCTGGGGGATGGACAGTGGCGCTGCGAAGCGGATTTACCGCCCTCTCAGAGGTTTGGGGAGGTCGAGGTGCAGTGCGAAGGGTGGAGTGCGCCCAGTGATCCCTTTGTGCTCAAGGGTGGGTCCGCGGCGTGACGGGGAGTTTCCAGTGGAACTGAGTGAGCTGAGCTGACCTGCACCCACGCACCGCCGCACACCCAGACTCCTGCGCTCTACGGTACCACCTCCTCCCAGCGAGTTCCTCCCTCTTTGCACCAGAAGACGACCACATCCGACACGCCCACGCCCGCGCCTCGGCGTGGTCCCGCTCCTTACAACGCATCCTCGATTTCGCCTTTCCCGTGATATTCCTCGCTGTACTAGCGTGGATACTCGCGGGCTTCTATCGCTCGATGACGGGGCGTGGGGGCGGCGGTGCAGCTGGCGGGGGAGGGAATCCTCCTCCACGCTGGGGCGGTGGACCGGGAGGACCGGGAGGAGGAGGGTGGGGTGGCCCAGGCTGGGGTAACGGCTACCGCCCGGATTCGCCCCCTCCCCCGCCTTACTTCAAGACTGCTGGTGCACCTGCCGGCTCAAGCTCAGCACAAGCACAGACACATCCACAGGCACAGGCACAAGGCGCAGGCACAGGCTACCGCCCAGGATTCTGGACGGGCCTCGCGACGGGCGTGGCAGGCGCATTGTTTGCCTCGAATCAAAGGAACAGGAATCGGAATGGCGCACACCCGTACGACTCCGCATTCGGCATGGACAATAATGGGGGATTGGGCGCGGGGTGGGCGCAAGATACAGCGCAGAGGAACAGGGACGGGTACAATAACGCTCGTCATCGCAATCGGTTTGGTAGTAGCCCGGCGAGTAGTAGTGAGGCCTCGTCGTCCTTCCGTACTTCGACGGGCTATGGCGGGACGAGGAATCGGTAGTGGTTGTGGTGGTGGCAATGACCAATGGCAATGACAATATGGCAACTCGCAGGCGGCTACTTTTGTGTACTGTGTACGGCACGGCACTGTCATTGACAAATCTCATACATACACTCGAACGCACACCCTAGCGCCCGTCCACCCCCCTAATCATCATCATCAAACGGGCTCCTCTGAAACTCGAGCTCGCTCCCATCTTCATCACGGCTCGCATCCACGTCGTCATCCCCATCCTCATCATCATCGCTATCCTCATCCTCACCCAGCGCATGACGGCTCTCCTCGCCATCTTCTAGTACAGAGGCAATGGTCGGACCTGCTCCTGCTCCTGCTGCACCGACGCCGACGCCGGCACCCGCGCCGAGAGCAGCGCCGGTCAAAGGCGACGCACGGGCTTTACCCGCTGAAATGGACGAGGGCGGTGCCGGTGCCTGTGCGGGGTTCGATCCCCCAAAGAGGCGGATGGGCGTGTGTTGCTGCTGTTGCTGCTGCTGCGGAGGTTGCGTCTGTTGTGCGCTCGAGGAACCCGAACCCGCCGCACCCGCATTAACATTGGCAAGCTGGGAGCGGAAATTGCCCCACATGGCCGAGGCAGACGAGGTGAAGCCTGCCATTGCTGCGGCAGGGCCTGCGGGCGATTGCGATTGTGACGCTGCTGCCGTCTCGCTTGCGTAGCGTGAGGCAGGCCCTGGTGGGCGGGACTGTCCGGCGTACGCCTGATGCTGTTGTGATTGCGGTTGTGTCGAGGGGTAGGATGCGCCGCCAGGTGGGGGTGCCCCCCGCCTGACGCGGGGCTGGTATTTGAGCTGCGAGGGGTCGTAGTGCTGCTGCTGCTGCTGCGGCGAGTCGGTGCTGCCGAGTGTGGGATCACTGCTGCTGTTGCCAGTGCCACTGCCACTGCTGGAGAGTGGCCCCCTACCATCAAAGAGTGGCTGCACACTCTGCTTGAGTTCGCTGAAGAAGCTCGCTGCGCCACCACCTCCCCGGCCTGCTCGGCCGCCACGCCGCGCCGAGGCATACCTGTATTCATCGCGCTGAGCCTGGGCACGCGCATAAGCCTCGTCCTCTTCCATTGCGAGGGAGCGCGCAAGGGCTTCGTCCTCGGACATGGCGGCGTGGCCAGACTCAGACTCATATTGCAGTTGGCGGGCCAGGCGCTCGTCGTCGCTAATGTCGGGTGCGGTGGTGCGTGTGGGCGTGGCGGTGGGCGTGAGGGTGGCTTGTGTCTGTGTGGCGCCAGACATGGAGAGGAGGACGTCGACGGCTGCAGGCGGGTTGGTTGATTAAAGGATGCGATAGTGGGCGACGTAGTCAGTGAACAGTCAAGGGAGATTGGGGGCACCGCGTTGGGGGCACACGACGACTCACCTCGCTCCTCATCACCATCCTCTGCGGCAAGGACAGCGAGGACGACGTCCTGATCAAGAGAAGGGAACATGCCGCGTATAGCACGTACTTTGGCCTGTGTCTGTGCGTCTACGGCGGGCGTCGTGGGCGTCGTAGGCGTGGCGGGAGTGGCGGGCGTGGCTGCAGCTGGCGTCGCTTTCGTCGTCGTCGTCGTCGTCGTCGTCATCGTCGTCGCCTCCACGGCAGGCAGAGGTGAAGCAGACCTCAGCGACGAGGGGGAAAGCGTCTTTGGGGAGTCATGTTCTGCTACCGGCGTGGCCGTCGTCTTACCCTTGGCCTTTGAATCTCCTCCGCCGCCGCTGCTCTCGTCATCATCAATGTGATAGGACTCGGGCTCATCCGATAGATGGGCTGTTGCGGCCGATGGATCCGACGAACGAGGCTTGGCTGCGTCGTCTAGTGCACCGAGGGCATCGCCCAGTGCACCCAAGTCGAGGTTCTCTGCGTCTGCCGTGGCTTTTGATTGCGGCTCGGACATGGCGTGCAGCAGATGACTGTGAATGTATGCGGGTGCGAGGTGGTCAAGTGAATTGGTAGGCGGTGTGAATAGGCGCGCAAAAAGTGGGTTTGTGCGTGTGGCTGGCGGTGAAGATGGCGACTCAGGAGTGTGGTATTGTATCTGGCATTGATAGTGGAAGTGACCACTCGGAGTCCAACACCACCACCAACCAACCAACCAACCAACCAACCAACCAACCAACCAACCAACCAACCACCACTCCGCTATCACCCACACCCACACTCCACTCCGCGTCTTGGCGCTGGCTTGGCTTGGCTGCGCTGTCGGCGCCGGCGCAACGTCGGATCCGAGCCGTGCCTGGCCTGTGCACGGCACGAGCCTGCCCTGTGGGAACGACAAGGGCTAGAAGATGACGTAATCACTTCCAGGAGTGCGTGTGTCAGTACTCTACACACAGGGTAAGCCTAGGCTTGGGGGTCAATTGAATTCGTATTGGAACAAAGAGGCAGACACGACAACAGGAGAACCCTGACAAAGAGGGAGAGAGTGGATGCGACGGGCAGTGGGGAGGAGGTCAAGGCGACAAGGGAGGCAGGCAGGCAGGCAGGCAGGCAGGCAGGCAGGCAGGCAGGCAGGCAAGTGTAACCTCGGTATACCACCAATACGTGACATTACAATGGCAATGACATTTCTTCGCATGGTCGACGCGTGGGGAATGGGGCATATAGTGTTGTATTGAGGTGTGGATTTGACTGTGGCTGCGGTGATATACAATACCATATACGTAATGTACAGGGTGGAATGGACTGGACTGGACTGTGGAATGAGCGCGAGAGAGAGAGAGAGAGAGAGACGCCGTCTTCCTCAGGTTCGTTGCGGGGTCTTGCCTCGCTCGCCTCGCTGCAGGTGATTGGGTGGGTGATTGGGTGGTGCCCTGGCATTTGCTAGGACTCTTCCCCTCTCCCTCTGCGGGCAAACAAAGGGCAGGGCGGGGTGTCTTGCGTCTGTGCGGGAGCGTGGCCAAGGCTTCGGGACTATTGTACCTCTAGGTGTCAGGGTCTCGCTTCAGTCACGAGTACAACTTAACACCTCGGCTCAGCAACGCTTCCCTTGAGGAAACACCGCTTCCCGGATTTGGAGCTCCGCTCTTAAGATGCCTTGGCCTGCCCTTGGTCCCTTTTTCCGTTCCACTCCGCGCTACTCACGCATCAGCTTAGCTTGAGGGCATGGCCTGCCTGCCCGGGTACCGACTTGCCGTAAGTATCTCCGCCCTGACACGGACACGGCTTCAGAATCGAATCGACATGATGTCGGACGAGACTGCCGCCAGAGGTCCCGGGCGCGCATTCCGGAAGCTATCCAGTCCGTCCGTCAGCGTCTGCCTGACCTGACCTCACGCATGTTGTATACGGGCGCATGGGAAGTGGTTAGCGTCGGAGGAAAGTCCCGATATGTGGAGATAACACGCGCTGTGAGTGTGAGCTTTCGTGAGGAGCAAGTGCAATACAGTACAGTACAATACAAGACGACACAAAGCAGCAAGCCTGGACGTGGACGGGACCCGCCAAAGGTAACAACCAACCTTCTTGGGTAAGGAACCGCATCTGAGGTCAGGTCAGCTTTGACCTTGACCTTTTGTTTGTGCCCCGCGATTCCATGCGCCATTCCCGCAAATCGCAAGTGCCGTCAGCATTGTACTGTGCAATCCCTGCCAACTGACTGCAGGGCGCCCGCTCGGGGCGGGGCGGGGCGGGGCGGGGCAGGGCGGGGCGCAGAGATCTTACGGCCTGGCCTCTGGCCTGTCAGGCTGGGGCTCATTCCTTGTCCTTTGTCCCTTTCGACTGCTCGTCGGCTGACTAGAGGCCGTCCGTCAGATCTCAGTGCGCAGCGCAAAGAGGCACCCCGCCCCCAAACCCCCAGACTCAGACTCGGAGGTCAGCTGCAGATGCAGCGTAGCGGAGGTAGGTAGGTAGGTACCAAAATGCTCCGATAGATACGTGGGGCTTGGCGTGACTTTATCCTTACATACGAGGCCGCCACGGCCAGAGACGAAGCTCAGCTCGTGAATGAGATGAGACGCTTACTCATTCAATCATTACACGATCGATAAAGTACATCCCGCCCCGAGGGATGCAACGCAAGCCACCTCGGGGTCACAGTCAAGCGCGATTGCACGATTTACCATCTTCCGCGATACTTGTGATGCGCGGGGGATGGTGCGATCGTATCGCAAAGACAGCCTAGCCACTCTCAACGCACGCAATGTGCAATGCAAAGCGACGACGTGGCGGATGGGACCTCCCCATCTCCAGGTATCGGACAATACAAACACACTCTAGTCTATGCTAGGGGGTGGGGGAATGGTCTCGACGCCAGTCTCGCCCGAGACCTAAAGGTCATCATCATCATCATCATCATCAAGGTTCTAATTGCGTCACGCACGAACGGACGGACGGACGGACGGACACGCGCAGGGCGGAGGGGGGTTGGGGGCTGTACCTTGCTTCCGCCCGAGCAACTACGGGCAGCACGCCCGCTCTCACGTCTCGCGTCCCACGTCCGTCCGCCATTCAATTGAAACTAAAGTCAGTCCTCTCTCTTCTCACGTGGCATGGCATGGTATTGGCGCCTCGGATGGTGAGCCGCAGGCTGCAGGCCGTACAGCGCAGCGCCGGCGGGACAGAGGAGAGATCAGCCGCCGGGAGGAGAAGCTGGGAGGAGCTGCCCTGCCGCGGGGCGTAAGTCAATACGTAGAATGCACCAGCCACGCCAGAGCTACAGAGCAAGTTTGGGGGCAACCGCGGGCAGGGCACCACTCCCGCAGCAACTTCCGCCGGTAGTCGCGCTCGCGCGAGGATCTCAACAAGGTACGGCACCTTGCGTCTGTCCTGTCCCTGACGTGGCAGGGCAGGAGTTCCGCGAGTCGCGGCGGAGGAGCAGGAGGGCTACTTGCAGCACCGGCCGTGTTGCATTGCAGACCCGGGGCGTCAACGTTCCGACTAGCTTTTGCGAGGAGAGGAGGCAGAGCGTTGATCCGGATTGAGAAAGGATATATAACCCCATACTCTGGATACTCCGACCTCGCTTTTCTCTCCCTCCCTTTCCGGCAGCACCTTCATCTCACCCATTTCGTTTCACACAACGCATCAAGAAGCAGGCTCTTCTTCCTTTTGCCCACCGCACCCTTGTTAATTCTCCTACTTCAAACCACCTACCGAAGCTGGTCTTCGTTTTTTTCCACGCTCACACATTCTCTAGCCACCGTCAATACACCTCGCCCAACCACCACCACCACCACCAACCATGAAGTCCCACAACTTCACGCTCCTCTTCGCGCTGATTCTCAGCATGACTGCCCTCATCACCTCCGCGGCGCCCCTTCCCGCCCCCGAGGGAGAAGAACAAGGCTCCTTCGGCACTACGCAGCAAACACTCGACAGGCGCCTCAAGTTCAAGGCGCCCTGGCGAAGCTCCAGCAAGGGTCGCGAGCCCGCCGCCGCGCCTGCACACACCAGGCCCGGAGAGACCACCCCTGCTAAGGCTCCTGGCGAGAAGGGTCCTAACGGAGAGGAGCCGGCGGTCGGCATTCCCGTGGAGCCCAAGAAGAAGCACTACGAGAAGTACGCCATGGGAGCGGCCGGAGGTCTCGCCGTCGCTGGTTTGGGCATGATGATGATGAACCAGCAGGGGCACGCGGGTAATACTGCTGCCCCCGCGTCGACTGCGACGGGAAGTGGCGGTCAGACGTACACCACTATGCCCGACGGAGGAGGGTACAGCAGCGGGTACGGCGGCTACAGCGGTACCGGCGGCGGGACGGCAAGCACCACTGGTGCCACGACCACTGGCACCACGACTGGCACTACGACTGGCACTGGCGGCGGCGGTACCTCTGGTACCATGTAAGCCTCCAGCGACTCCCGAACAGAGACTTGTTGCGAGCTGCCGAGCCATGACGAACCCTCGGCGAGTCTCGACCGCAGCATTCAAGCAGCCCAGACAACGGGGCTCCGCCGACGTCGGTCTCTCTCCGCATCACATTCCCATCAAGAGCAAGTGTCGTCTTCGCAAATTGGACGGCTCAACGCTTGGGCGCCCACGCGCTGGAGAATCGCATGTCACGTCAATGCAGGCATGCAAGCAATGGAAGCTTTTGGGGGGTGCGACCTTGAATGCCTGATGAACAAGACCGATGCACTCGTTGAGGTGCGCTGGAGCGGGCCTGAACATCTCCGAGAAAGTGTGAATAGCCCCAGCGGCACCAGTCGGAGCGGATCACCAAGGTGCAGCTTCCCTGTGACGCCAAGTGTGAGATCCTACAGCTGGAGCATACCCCGTGACGTGCCTCGAGTGATTGTGTTGCCCTGCCAAGAAAGGAGTCGACCATACGTTCCTATGCACTTTCCTGTGCCTCTGCTTCCCAAACGCCGTCCGTCTCCTTGTCTTCGCGCGAGTCAGCCTCAGCTTCTGTGCCTGGGACCGGACCTGGGTCAGGCTCACAGGAGACATGAGCGACTGAGCTGAGGCGAAGGGCCTCCCATCCTTCTGGGTCGAGTCGTATGCCCTTCAGATCAATAACCTCCAGTGCAGCACAGCGGCTTCGGAGAAGCGTGTCGCGTGGCCTGTCAGCGATGTCGTTTCCGATCTCTTCGAGGACAGTCCAAGCCTCGGGCCAGTACGACTTCTCGCGGCGCGGGCGAACGGGGACCTGGCGGCCCTTGTGGAGCTGTCTCCTCTCAAGTTCCATGTCTGCAAGGTCGGACGCAGCGAGGGGCCGGAATAACTCGCACCTCGCCACTTCCTTCGGGGTCTCGTAGGCGGTTGGCTGTGTTCGCTCCTCAAGAATTGACAAGGATCGCAGTTTTGGTAGATACACCTCCCCGGAGCGACTCGGAGTCAAGGAGCATACGATGCTTTGCGCTAGATCTGGTTTAGGTGGGGCCGGAGGACATTCTACAGTCAAGCACTCGAGTTGTGACCACGAGGCCATTGCTTGCACTAGCACTTGTGCATCCTTGGCGTTGCGTATGAAGAGATGTGCCTCCGTCAAGAGTGGCGCAGAAATATTCGAGGCCACGAGGGACAATGTCTTTAGGCTCCGCAAAGCAGGCATGTGCATGTGGAGCGATTGGGCCCAGGCCGCGGATGGCTCTCGCGAACGAAGCCACCAGAATGACGGCTTTTGCAGACAAGAGTCGTCGTGCATGGCGCACTGCTGTAGCAACGGAAAGTGGAGAATGGCCATCGACTTGAGTCGAGCTGGAATCTCGATGCACAGAGCAATGTCGATGGAGCGCAGGAACTGCGAGCGCTCCAGGACCGCTTCCCACGCCCATTCCTGCCAGGTAGAGTCTTTCGGCTCCTTGATGAAGGTCAGATGCTCGACGGCTGACGTCAAATCTTTCAGGAAAGGGAGCATCTTTCCCCTCAGGGGCTCGTCGTCGCTTTGAAAATGAAGGAAGTCCTTCAGAAAGAGTTCCCGTGGTCGAGCAGCGCAGTGACCAGGGACTTTAAAAGGCCCTTCCTTGATGAGGTTTGCAAGTCTGAAGCTGGATCCACATTCTTCCTTGAGGTCCAGTGCAAGCCGCTTGAGGCGCGGTGCCTAACTAATGAGCTGTAGCAAGCTAAGGAAAACCGGAGATGCATCCAATGATGGTGTGACACCTGTCGGCCCCGGATGCCAGGGAATCACGTCTGCGAAGGATTGTCTGACGTAAAAGAGTTGACCCTTTGCGTTACGTCCACTTCCTGTAATGTAGGCGCGGATTGACGCAAAATGTCGAGGACACTGCCGAACCGCTTCTCCGAGAGATCGCCACGGATGGTTGCGTGCGTCATGGTATCCTTGGAGCGGGTTCCGCATAGCGTCATCAGTGCACTGACGTCCTTCTGGGCGCGAGTGTCGAGGTCTTCCAGGTGGACGCGGGCCGCAGTCTCTTGCCACAGACTTGGAGTGCCATATACCGCGTCTCTCCAGGAGCGGCATACGAGTGGCAGGGTGGAGATGGCATACTTGAGTTCCGACACATCGCCGCGGAAATCCATGGCATGCTGCAAGATTCGTGCCAGCAGCTCGGGAGGAAGGTGCGCGATGGTACACCGCGCCTGAGGAGCGTGCTCCTTGCTGACCGGACGCGAGTCCTCGGGGGTGCCCGTGGCTGACATATTGAGGGTGGCGCTTGCTCGATTGGTATCCTTGTCAGAGACGCGCAGTCTGAAGTTGAGAGATCAAGAGAGTAGTGCTAGTGGGAAGCTTGGTCGGTCTATGCGATGTGCCGGGATGGCGAGGAAGAGCGCAGCATACATCCATGGCGCCGCCGTCTTCGTCTTCGAATACATTCTGCCAGCAGAGGTACGTTGTACCAAGGCGAGTTTGCACGTCTCAGACCGAATCAATGCAGAGCCTCTGTGGGGGCAAAAGGAGTAAAGGGAGGAAGTCATGACCGAGTCAGACGCAGCGCCTCAGCGCCGCGCATCCACTGAGGCGAGGCGAGGCGAGCGAGTTGAGCGAGTTGAGCGAGTGGAACAAAGACCATGGCTAGTAGCGGTTAGAGTGTGGATGAGCTTCCGGCTTGAAATTGGTAGTCTGCGGTGTTTAATGAAGAGGAAGGAGGGAGAGGGAGAGGAGAGCGCGCGCCGCCCAATAAGACGCGTCCTACTGCCGGGCACGCTGCGCTTGACCCACGAGGAACGAGGACATTGCTGGCTGGGACTCTTTGGTCTTGCTCAATGCCTCTAATGGCCACCGCTGCGGCGTATGATCAAGCTAGCCGATCCACCGTGGCCCAACGACTCTCGATTGTATCGCCCTGCCATTCGGGTTGCCTGCCTCACGGCCTTCTATCACAGCAGACGAGCGAGGGCCCCAAACTCCAGCCCCAGCGCCACGTCAGTGTATGCTGTTCCCCGAGCGCGCTACGTCCCCTGACATCTCCCGCCCATGAGTATGCAGAGGTAGCGAGCTGTTCACAGACAAGACGATCCCTCACTTATGCTGAACAATCCCCTTCGGCTACGAGCGCAACGTGGACCAAAAATCCGCCGAGGACCTTTGCAGTTGCGCCGCCCCGAGACGCGCCGCAAGGCAACGATAAGGTCCGAAGGTGGGGGGGGGACCTCACCAGTCACGCATACAATAGGTTTGCGCCCCCCTACGCCGCATTTCAAATCCACTCAATGACTGTATCATAGGCACAAAGACTGGACTGCCATTCCCCAGCTCCCCATCGCGTCGATTTCTCCTTTCTTCCGATGCAACGCAGAGGCAATCGGGATCCGCCTCTGACAAATGAAGAGGCGCCCTCGTCAGGCTGCGCAACCGGTGAGGTCCTCATCCAGGAGGCGACTGACTGATTAATCCCCTGGTCCTGGTGCAGCAGCTGGAAGTCTTGCCGCGTGCCTTTCGTGGCGACCCCCGGATTGCCAAGCACGCAATGGAGCAGTCTCCTCCAATTCGAGCTAGTACTTCAACATCTTCCTTACCTACCAGCCCTATACAGCCGGCTTGGACGATGACACCGCCGGACGATGACACCCTACCTACCTACCAAGCGGAAATATGACACGCCCGCCGCACCAAATCTGCGTGAGCACCACTCGTGCCCAGCCGAGGTGGATTGCTCCGAGGATGGACAAAGCAATGAGTTACCTCTCTCGGGCGTACATGGGTCTTCGGCCAGGCATCTGAGTGGCTGTTCCAGGTTGGGTGGTCCCCACAGTAACGCAGAAAGTTCCCCCTTCGGGGGCATACAGCGGCCAAGGCCCGAATGAGCCTGATCAAGCCCTGATTCCTGCATCGTATCCAATGGACAGGCTCCCGAACGTGGCCTTTTTGAGCGGCAGAGCTTGTCTCCCTTGACTCTTTTTCTCTGCTTCCCATTCCCAACTTCGTCGCTGTCGTCACGGCAACCTCTCTTTTCCCCTCGCCACCCTCCCTTCAGTAACCCGTGACAGTTAGCCATTCTCCCTCCTGACCCCACTGCACTCACACTCAACCATGGCGCCCACTGCAACCACATCAACGTCCTCCTCGGCCGCTCAAGCCGCAATCTCGCTGATCCAGTCATCGCTGCCCGAGGATAAGAAGCTCCCTGTGACGCTTCTCTCGGGTTTCCTGGGCGCAGGCAAGACGACGCTCTTGACCAACTTGCTGCGGTCCAAGGCGCACGGCCTCCGCATCGGTATCATCGTCAATGATATTGGCGAGGTCAACATTGGTGAGCTTGCGGCGCGGGCCCGGGTTTGACCGGACGAAACAACATCGCTGACGTCCGACTTATGTATCACTTGCCATTGCACCGCCTACCGCAGACGGTGCCCTCCTCAGTCAATCGCAGGCGCGAGTCTCGTCGACGAGTGCCAACAGCGACAAGAACAAGCAGCTGCAAAAGGTCGTTGAGATGCAGAATGGCTGCATCTGCTGTACGCTGCGGCCCGAGTTGGTCAGTGAAGTTGCGCAGATGGCCCGAGACGGCAAGGTCGACTACCTCGTTGTTGAGAGCTCGGGTGTTTCCGAGCCGATGCAAGTCGCGGGTGAGTGCAAGTGCAAGTGCAAGTGCAAGTGCAAGTGCAAGTGGACGCCGTCGTGATCCACATCTTGAACATTGAACAGATGCTGACTTAGGGTCGGTCACCGCTGTCACGCCCACGCCCGCAGAGACGTTCGCGCCAGAATTCACCGACATGATGAAGGACGCTGCGGAGCAGATGATCAACGACAAGGAGACGGTCGCGCAAATGACTGCTGAAGAGCGCGAGTCGCAAGCCGGGCTGGCCTCCATCCTGGCTCAAGGCGGCCTACCGGCAATTTCGAAGCTCGACACGTGCTGCACCGTCGTTGATGCGGCCAACATCTTCAATGACTTTGAGACGGCTGATTTCCTCGTGGACCGACACGGCAAGGAGGAAGTCCCCGAAGAAGACGACCGCAACATCTCGGATTTGATGGTCGACCAGCTGGAATTTGCCGACGTCATCGTCCTGAACAAGGTGGACCTCGTTTCGCCTGAAGAGGTGCCGCGCATCCTCTCGCTGATCAAGACGCTGAACCCTTCGGCGCACGTCATCCAAGCCAAGCACGCGCAGATCGACCCCAAGGAAGTGCTCAACACCAACCGCTTCTCGTATGCGCGAGCTGCAATGGCCGCGGGTTGGCTGCAGAGTCTCCAGGAGGCGCCCACGCCCGAGACGGAAGAGTACGGCGTGGGCACCTTTGTGTACAAGCAGCGAAGACCTTTCCACCCGCGCCGCCTGTGGGAGACGGTACGAAACGTCTTTGTTGTGATCCAGGAAGAGTTCATCGACGATGGCATTGACGTCGATGTGCAAGAGATCGACGGCTCCGATGCCGGCTCTGATGTGGAAATGTCGAGCGGATCTGGCGGCAAGACGGACTCTGGCGTGGACATCGACTCTACCGACAGCAGTGGCAGTGGCAGCGACGAAGTTGGCGGCCGCAAGGTGCAGAAGCCCAGGTCTGGCAAAGACTTTGAAAAGGACGGCGCCAATGCCGCGGAAGACGACGACGACGAAGAGGCTCAGCCTGCGCTGAACCCAAAGGCGCGCCTGGCAGCCAAAAAGGCATCGAAGACGTGGGCTCCCCTGCTGCGCTCCAAGGGCTTCTTCTGGCTTGCGACTCGCCCTCTGATGTTTGGCGAATGGTCGCAGGCAGGCGTCATGCTGACCCTTAGCGGAGGTGGACGCTGGCGCTGCACAATGTCCAAGGACGAGTGGTCCGAGGACGCCGATGTGGTTCAGGCCATCGAAGCAGACTTCCAGTTGCCCTACGGGGACCGCCGCCAGGAGCTCGTCTTCATCGGCACTGAGATGCGCAAGGGCGGCAAGGAGAGGCTGATTGAGGCCCTTGACAAGTGTCTGTTGGTGAGTGTGGCGTCTGGATCGGGGCTAGCATGGGGAAGCCATGTACCACTGACCATGCATGCACTCTATCCGTTGATCTCTGCAGAATGACGAGGAGATGGAAAACTTCAAGCGCATCATGGAGGCGCCAGAGCCAAGCAAGAAGCAAAAGAAGAACAAGAAAAAGGGCTCGACAGCCGCAAGCAAGGCAAGCAGGACGGGCCTCGGTATGGCTGTCCCATCGCAGAAGGCGCTCGAGGCCAAGCAAAAGGCGCTCGAAGAAATCGTGAGTGGGCTGCAAAGAAGAGCGATATGTAGATGCTGCGCAGATGAGCTGACTCTGACCCCTGCATGCGATTGTATCGTCCCACCGCAGTTCGAAGATGGCTTCGAGGACTGGCAGGACCCGAACGAGGTCGAAGCGGGCCACGAGGGCCACAACCACGGGCCTGGAGGTCACTGATGTGCGATCGAGATGGGCGTGGCCACATTGTGCATCAATCAATCAAAAAAGAGCCAAGTTTGTGCTCATTGTCCGTGTTACCAAAGTCGAATCTCGTGTGAGAGCAGTGCATCATCGTATTAGAGCAGTGCATCAAGGACCGCTTCGACGAGCTCACTTCTTTTGCTTCCAATGCTCGCTGACGACAATGTGACCCCTATATCGATGAGCAGTGTGACGCAGCATCGCCGTCCACGCCCATATTCTCCGCTCGCAGTCGACCGACAGCAACCAATTGTTTGTCGGGGAAACTGAGACGAAGGGGACGCAAAGGACCAACCGAACTGGGTGTATGCCCGTGTTCGCACTATCTCACGCGTCGTAGGAGAGGGGTATCATATGATGCCTTTATTTATTGGTGGGGCTGTCCAGACATTTTACTCTGAGACAAGCCAACGCCTCTTATCCGTGTTGGCTCCACGTCATGATATCGATGAGCCTACATGCATGTAGCCGCCCTACTCACAGCCAGTCGAGCTGCCCGCCTCTGCTGTTCTCCAGCTAAAGGCAGCGTCTACCTTCCGGTAGCTCCACGGGCGCGAGTGCCCCCAGACAACGGCGCATCATAGCGGTATGCCCATGATGCGATTCGGCGAGTCGTTGATCGTACGGGCATGCTCCTGCAACGATTCTGTCCAGTCGTCGATGTTGCTATCGCCGCCGCCGTCGGTTATTCATCTGCTGAGGTACGCCTCGAAAGCTACCCTAGCATAACATAATCCACTTCGGACCCCTCTGCCTTAAATTGCGCCCACGCTTCCGTAGAAGCTTCGAGCGGTGTTATTTCAAGAAAGAGTTTGCGTTGATGTTTCGATCAGTCACGTCGAGGTCGCAGTACAAGGGGATGAAGGGCGGGACTCCTTCGTAGTTTTGCGAGGCAGTCCTCACCGATGATAAGAATGGGGGTGGCGGACCCAGCGTGCGGATCGCCGAGCTTGTATCTGCATAGATGAGCCAGACTTGATCTGGCGGGTACGGCATGTTCTTTTCCGGTATGGCGAACAGCTTCGTGGCTGCCGCGAGGCACGCTTCCACCGCCGAGTTCCTGTTGCCCTCGTATACGTCAACGAGCTCCCGTGGGCAGATGTAACTGGCCTCGTCGATGGCCAGGACAAACCACGGAGTCGGGCACTGGGAGTAGAACTGCTGCGCCCCTCGGACAACCTCGGTGAAGCTCTCTTGCAGTCTCATGGCCAGCTGGTGGGCTGTCAAGCTTGCAAATGGTTCCCCTGTTTTGCGCGCTTGAAACTTGACTGCGGCTTCGCGGACCGCCTCGTCTGAGAATGCGTCGGGAATCGTGTTCCGTTCGTCATCGTCATCGGGATTGCAAAGAGCATCACGAAGCGACGAGTCTCGTAGCCAGTGCGCGGCGCGAGACCAGAAAGACTCCATGAAGCTGTGCATCTTGAGTGTCCACAGCGGTGAAGTCGGTCCCTCGGTGTGTGCTCGTCGTCCGGAGCAGTGTTGGCAAGCCAATTCCGCACTACAGACTCAGCCTTGTTCGGAATCAGGCTCGCGTGCGTGCTGGCACCTCGCAGGTCAAGGGTGAATACAGCCCGCTTGTTGGGCTCCAGCCTACGCAATTTGCGGATGAAGCGGAATTTCCCCATCCCGCTGCTCTGGAAAACTGGCATGCATCTGGCGTCCCACTTTCGAAATGATACGTACGTCGGGTGCCAGGTCGTTTTGAGTTTGGCCTCGTAATCGCTCAGCGCGTGGGCAAGAGCTCGCAGATATATGCCCCGTTGTGGGATGCAACAGTAGTTGTCACGCAGCGCAACGAGTTACTGCGGTCGAAGGTCCGCACGGTAAGCTCGGCTACGGAGGTACTTTATGAGTATGTGTTTCGCAACCTTGTGTCGCGAAGCCCCTTTTAGTTTGACGTATGCCGTTTGCCGTGGACAGCATTCACTCGATGTGCGCTAGAACCAACCTCGATGTCGTTGGGCTGTGGCGAGTCTTTCTCGCCTCTGATACGATTGTTGAACAGAGCTGATAACCGTCGTATCCTCGCGTGCGAGCATGGCGATCGCCCTAACCTGCGCTGATGGAAGCGTCAAGCTTGGCGATGTGGTCTCTGACGTGTGTGGGTTTTCGCATCGAAGTATGCCCGCAGCTTTTTCTTGCCTATCTGAGTGTTCAATCAACCCAGTTCTTGGAAAAGGAAGTAGTGCGAGACCCAGTGCTCAGTTGTGCGGGTGCCGTGATTGAGCTGGCCCTTGTGCATCGAGGATGTGAGCGAAGTGATTGTTGTCGTTCAGCGATGAATGCGTGTGTCGTCTTTGTACAGAGTCGTTGGCGGGGCTGGGCATGCCAACGACTGAGAGGCCCCTGCTCGGCGAGCGCGTCACGTGACACATGCCCGGTGCTTGCCCACGCCGCCCTTCTCAAGTTGCTCTCGTCTCGCGCCTGAGTTACGTCATGGGACGGTGGCCTTCTGCAGCGCGTGTGTCATGGGGACGGCGAGCGGGAACGCACGCCAGAGTGGAGTTGACGGGCGTAGAGGCAGGCAGGCAGGCAGGCAGGCAGACAGACAGGCAGACAGGCAGGCAGACAGGGTTCAATTGAGTCGTGGGTGGTGGTGGTGCATTCAGCCCAGATCGTGGAGCACACGCAGTCGCCGCACCGTGTTCCAGGCAAGCCTCATCCGGCTACATCCCTCGCTCTACTCGGTGCGTGATCGAGGCCAGGCGGGGCCCAGTGCCAGTCGATTCGACGCGGTGTGGAGCGGAGCGGGCATTCGTAATCCGCACGCACGCACAGGTGCAACGAGGGGGGGACTGGGCGGCCGGTGCCGGGTCAGAGGTTGGGGGTCGACACTCTTGAAAGTCCATCACGGCCGCACTTCTCATCTTCTTACGACTACCATTCCATTCATCCTCACCTCCAACCCATCCATTACACAATCGCACAATCGCACACCATGATCTCGCACCTCGCACCTCGCATTGCTTTCCGTGCCGCTGCGCCCGCCTCGCTGGCCAGGCGGAGCGCCCTGGCCGCGCCCTCCATCCGCCTCTACTCGACGCCCACCCAGTCCGAGGAGGCAGCCAAAGCAGACGCATACCACAAGCACCACGACAAGGAGCAGATGCAAAAGGACACGGTGCACGAGCACACTCACGGACGCAGGCCCGACAAGATTACCGCCAGCCCTAATGTTAGTTACGGTCGGCGAGGATCATGTGCATACTAGCTGCTTGCTCGCTCACACACTGACACCTTGCTGCACTCGCTCCACACACCCCGCAGGAGGACCCCACCGAGTCGGAAGACGTAGCGCACTCTCACAAGGACCCGCACGACATCAAGACGCTTCAAGAAAAGACGGCAAAAAAGGCTAGTAGCGGACATGACCACTGAGCGCGGTACGCGTTGTTGAGGGAGCCATGCGACGTCACTTGACGCATACAGGCGTGTCAAGTGCGATGAGAGAGTCTGTGCGGCCTCTTTGTCGTCGTCGTCTTCGCTGTTGTAGGACACCAGAGCTGGGAGAATAGATCAAGTCACCAGGTTCTTGCTTGCCATGCGCTCGATTGGACGTCTTAATGACACCCATTTCTCTTCTTTGCCGTTCCTGCCGACCTTTTATCCCCACACATTGGCACCTTCCCACCGCACGTCACATACCGCGCCAACAGCTTGCAGGCCACTCGCACTAGACGCCGCAGTGTCTCCACTGGCTGCCATTTTCTGGTCCGGCTTCATCAGAAAGAATCAACATATTTGTACAAATTGTCCATCTTGCTACAGGCGCCCCAGCCTCAGAAACTCGACACACCCTCCTTTTCCATCTTGGCCAGCCGCTTCGTCTCCCCTCCCACGGCTTGCACGTTGCGCTTCACGCGTTCCACGCCGTCCTCGACGTTTTGCTTCAGCCAGGACATCGTGCGGAAACCCTTGAGCTGGGCGGCGCCGCGCTCCTGTCGATGAAGGCCTGTGCGGGGGGTGCGACACGGCAAAAGTCAGAGAGATCAACGAGGAGTCAGTGAGACAGAAAAGGTAGGGGATTTGCATTCCCCGAGCGGCGCCTCGCGTCACCTGCGTACTCACTTCGGCGGCGAGCTCTGCGGCTCTCTCGGTCTTGCCTATTATCACCCGAGTCATCGTCGTCGGAATGGGGAAAGCTATATGCTAAGCCGGCCTCGCTGCCTCCTTCGCGTGCATTCCCACCATCGCTAGAGGCAATGATCGACGGCTCGTACACACTCCCTGCACCGTCTCCCTCGTCAGAGCTGTGTCGCTTGCGCCTGGCTGCGTCAGCCGACGCGGATCGAGCTTCGCCTTGCTGTGCGGGCCACGACTCGCGCGAAGAACGGTCAGGAGCGGTCATAAGGGCGCTCGCTGCGCTCTTCGTTCTCTCGTGTCCACGCTTACCCGCCTTGCCTTTGCCCTTTCCTTGCGTTGGGTCCGCCGCCCTTTTCGGGAGAGGCCGCTCGCCGCAGTCGATGAGCGCCTGCCGCGCCTCGTGGGCAAAGCGAAGCTCATGGTCGCCTGCGAGGATACTGCGATGCTCCTCTGCCAGTCCATTGAAAAAGTGGCACGTCAGGTCCACGTATCCTGCGCGACGCAGCCTCGTATTGCCATTCATGGAGCGGCGGCGACTTCGGATACTCGACTGCGAAGTGGAGCTGACCATGCTGTCCAGTCTCCCACTGAGGTCGTTCTCCCCTCCAGAGGGAGCGAGCTCCACTTGAAGCTCTTCGGGAAGCTCGACGGCCGTGGTTCGATGGAGCTCTTCCAGCGCTGGGCCAATGTGCCGCGGCAGGGCAGCAGAGGGAGGCTGGCCCTGCTCACCTTGGCTTGCTTGGTCGACGGGGGTTTGCACTCCCCCTGAAGTTGCCTTGAGCGTGGCCTGCTCGATCTGATACCAGTCATGCGAGACCCACAGCGGCGCTCGGATCGTCGTCTCTTTGTTGTCTACCAAGCGACTGAGTGGCACGCAGACAATGGCGCGGGTCCGATGACGGCCGGGCGCAAGCCTGGGTGAGCTCTTCAAGGTGACAACGAGCTGTCCAGGATATCGCTGCCGCACAGGAATACGGAGAGAGCCACCCTGCTGATTTTTCATGTCGCAGAGGTAGAGCGACGAGGGCTCTGCTTCGTCGTCTTCGGTCTCGTCGGTGTTCAACGCTGTGATGCTCGAGGTTTCCGTGGAACCTCCTGGCACCTGCAAGATGAAGTGTGCATCTTTGCCTTCGTACACTTGCGTGTCGACCTGGGCTGACAACTTGGACACTTCCAACACGCCCAGATTCCACCCGCACAACGACGCCGGCACTTGGAGGTGGACAGAGCGCCACAAGAGGGTGACCTGCATTTTGCCGTAGCCAAGACCGCCCGTCAGAGTGTACCAGTCGGAGCGGCGTGCCGACTTTGAAAGAATGTCCGATATCTTTAGCGCAACGACGCCAAGAATGGGATCGCTCTCTCGCTGTCTGCTGTCGCGAACGACGAACTCGATGCGTGCCGTACGCCAGTCGGCCACGAAGCGTTCTGAACCGGCATTGATATACGGTCTGGGATTGTACGTCTTGGTCCTGGTCCGCAGGACGGGCTCGTCGTTGAGGAGGACTTGTACGTAGCTCGAAGGCATCGGGCCGGATCCTTCATTGGACATGTCATCGTTGTTGAGACCTTGCTTTACACCGCCCGATAGATTGGCCGACCGGTAGCTACGCTGTGTCCTCGTCACCTCCAAGCCCTGGATGCTGTCGATGTGGAAGGCGAGAATGCCAGTCGGCCAAGTCGAGTCGGGAGGGTTGAACGTCGCCTGCTCTTCTCCGCTGAGCTGCGATACAAGCTTCTTGACACGCTCGTGGCGAGCCTTGCGGGCCATGAGGACGTCCTTGTCCAGAGGAATGCCAAGCTTTGTCACAAATCGATCAAAGGTATTCTGGTAGGCGTCGAGGCTGTCGTCGGCCGCTGAACCTGTAGCTGGAGCTGACGCCGTCTCCTCCGCAGCCACGTCCGCTGCAGGCTGTTCGACATCTATCGCCGACGCAGGCCTGGCTCTGCCACGTCTGGCTGCCTCTTCCATGAGCTTGGCCCTGTTGGGAGTCGCGCCGAGCAAGGTAGCAGACCCCGGCTGCACAAGACGGGCAAAGACAATGGAGTACTTGAGATGACCGCTGGTGCGCCCACCCCTGCGCATGGGGACAAGAGGGTCTATCCGCGTCTCCAAGAGCGTGCAGCTTTGTACATCGATTCCACGCGAAAGGGACTTTGAGATGAGGCGATCGATGGATATTTCCACCTTTCCGAGGGGATCGTCAGCGCTGAAGCGATCGGCGTCGAAGACGGTGAAACGGAGCCTCTCGTGGTCTCTGATCTCATCTGGGCTGACCAGAACAAATGCGACTTCCTGCCAAGTGGGGTGCCTCGTCTTTCGCAGCACGCGCGTCCTGAAGAGGGGCTTGCCGGCGCGGGCAAAGGAGAGGGAGATGAATGGATCGGAAAAGCCATTGGAGTCGGCTGCAGGGAGATCACTGGCCGAGTGAAGAATGACGCCTATGACGCCGACGGCATACGTGTTGCGCGGCCCTGAGCCCGTGCCAAGCAAGCCTGCCACGTCAATGGTGTAGCTTCCTGGCGATACAAAGGGCGCGACGGTAGTCTGTATAGACTTTAGCACGTACGAGCTGAGGAGGGGCAAATTCATAGCGTCGATGACCATTCTGCGTCCCAAGGGCTTGGCCTTGATTTCCAGCTTGGGCTGTTCGAGGAGGGTGAAGCCTACATGCTTGACAAAGGGCGCAGAGGGGACGAGCTGAAGGCGTAGGCGCATCTTGCCCTGTATGCCGATCATTTCGACCCATACGGGCACTTCGACGGCAGCAATCTTTTGGAGGCCAACGGCCAGGTACAGCAGCAGGTGAATCGTCTCGGTGGGCTGGTCCTTGGCGCTGTCCTCATTGGGCGGGGCTTGAGCAGCCGGCTCATCGATTCCCTCGTCGCGAGCATTGGCAGACTTTTTCACGGGGCCTTTGACGGCCTTGAGCGGTGGCCGATACGAGAAGCTGACTTCGAGGTTGACCTGCAGCAGCAGAGGGGCGGGTGGGGATGGATTCGTGAGAGGTTAAAGGAAGTGGGCATGTATGCGCCTATCTCGCAATGCTCACATGCTCTCCCACATCAATGGTCGTAGTACCCTCTGCATCTTCTAGTTCGGCCTCTTCCTTTTCTGCCTGCTTGCGTGCGCCAATGTGTTCTGCTCCTAGAAAGGAGTCTTCGTCGCTCGGGAGAACCTTGAAGTCGTGTATCCGCAGTGGCACGACGCCCTGATCAAGGTCCTCGACGCGTACTGCATGGACGATGCCGGGCACCTGAATCTGGAGTGCATCCTCGAGCAGGTCAACAAAGGGTAGGAAGATGTCTGCGCTGATCAGCGGCCATACGACGGACAAGAGGGAGTTGACCCATTCGACCGTCTCCGTCTGGTCCCGCTCCTTCCAGCTCTGTATCTCTCCCGCCGTCTTGGCTTGGTAAGCTGCGTCGGCATCTCTAGACAGGAGCATCTTTCGGAGGGCATAGATGCCAAACAAGAGAGTGAACCATCCGAGAGTCCAGTGTAGGTGAGACGATAGGAGCGCAATAGCGCCGGTAGCCACCGCGTAGGTTACAATGGTGCCCATGTAGGGCTCGATGGGGTTGTGCTGGGGAAGTGGGGTGGGCGCTGGCGCTGGCGCCGGTTGCTGCTGCTGCTGCTGTCTTCGAGGCGTAGGTGCCGTTCCTTCTCGGTCCTCATGACCAGGCGCTTGGAAATTAGCCTGAGTTGGCGAAGTGACGGGTGTGCTAGAAGTGAGGCCATCGAGGCTGATGGGCGCATTGTTGCTCCTGGAGCGAATGTGCAGGCGCTCTCGTATGGACGTCGAGAAACTCCTCCTGCTGGAGCCGGGCGCCTTGATGGAAGAGGATCGGGACATCGACTGCGCGGGCTCGTCCACGCTCTCGGACGATGACATGGCGCGCCAAGGACGTGGGTGTACACCAGAAGGTCAGGTGAGAACTGGTTGTGCGAGATCGCCTCTCAGCTTCATGAGGTGGTCAGGACAAAGGAGTGGTGGTATTGGTGGTCACAAGGGCAGCCGGAGCGATGCTGGTAGTCGAGAGTCGGAGAGGGACAATCTTGGACCCCTGATGCGCTCGCCGGCGGCACCTCCTAGGACTCTTCCTTGCTGGAACTAATTGCACCGCCTCAAGCGCCTGTTCGTTCGCTCGCTCCCCCTTCCTTTGCTACCCCATCTCGCAACTCAATCTCTTGTCCCGCCCCGCCAAGTGAAGCTGCATCATCGCACTGCATCATTGCACTGCAACCGCACTGCCAGAAGGACGCCCTCGGAGCAAAGTCCAACAAAATTGGCCGGCGGGGCGGCAAAGTGCAGCACTTGCAGGGCAGCAGGGCAGCGCGAGCGGGCAGTGGGCAGTGCGAGCTGGCCGAGCCGCGCTTCAACTCAAAAAGTGCGCACGGCCCACGTCGAGCCCGGAGCCCACCCACCATGCGACTTTGGTCGATCGAAGGACAGGTGGGTCCAGTACCGAAGTATGTAAGCCACTAAAGAGCCACATTCGTCCAGCGAGACCTCACAAAGGTCATTATTCTGGTTGTTTGGGCGTCGAGGCGTGCTTGCCTCCGTCGGGCCAAGGATGAACGCAGGTGGTGGGTCACGTGACTGGCGATCCGCCCCTCCGTCCTCTGCCCCCGCGTAGGACGCGCAGGGGTCACGCACTTCCGCCCGGGCGCGCCTTGGCACAAGACAATACATCACAACCCAATCATGGGCTGAGCCTGGTTGAGCTGGGGTCTCCCTGACACCCTCCGACTACACGTACAGTCCCAGTCCACCATCCTCGTACCATTTATACCCAGAGCATCAATGCCGCACGCTTGACCCGCGCTCCTCTTCCCACCTTGGCCCATTTCATTGCGATTGCGGTCACCAACAGCTCGCTTGGCCGCAACGCGCACGTCCATCCGCTGCTCGACGCCTCCCGTACACCCCCCTCTCGTTGCCTCTGCGGAGACTCATCCCCTCACCAGCATGAGCTCCAACGTCCCCGACTCCACTTCTGACCCCGATGCTAATCCCAACCTCAAGCGCGGCAGCTACGAGTCACATGCAGATCAAGAAGTACAAGGCATACAGGCACAGCATCCGCACGGTGCCGCCAGCGCTGCGCCCTCGGCCGGCCCAAGCAACCCTTTGGCGAGCGACGAAGACATTTCATCTCCAGAGTCAAAGAGGCAGAGGCGTTCTGAAAAGAGTGCATCTGTCTCCCCTCGTGCTGGCCGCAAGGTGCACTTCCAAGAGGATCAGGCTGGCATTGAACAACCAGCCTCCACCAGCGAGCAAGGTCACGCTATCCCCGCGGACTCTCCTACTCTCAAGTCAACAAGCGATGCATCCTCTCCAGCCCGAATTGACGTGGTGCCCAGCACGCCTTCACCAAAAGTCAAGCCCTCTTCCGGCTCACACAACATTTCCCCATCCAGCAGCGCCGGCTCCGCGGACAACGACAGATTATACCCACCTGCAGATCTCGGCGGCCGTGCCGGCAAAGTCCTTTTACGGAAGATCTTCGAGGCCAGTGATTTGTTCACCACTATCACTACCAGCCTCGAGAATATGCTGCAAGACAACAAGGCGGATGACCTCATCGCTATGGAAGCCCACACTTTATTCACCCTTTTGCGCCGTGACGGGTTTCAGGAATGGAGATCGCCGCAGATTACCCACCCAGAGATCAGTCCTGGCACCGCTCCACTCATCGTCGACCTCGCTGATAGCAGCGTCCGGAGTCTGACCGTAAACACTCCCCGAACGACTGTGGAGGACCACCCTCTTGTAAAGTACTGCCGAAGCCTTTTGCGCAGACAGCGCCGGCGCGCCGCGGCCAAGCCCGCACAGCCTCGCGCCGACAATTCTGCACCTCAATTGAATTTGCTACGTCACAACTACTTTGACTCTGAGTACATTGGAACGTACCACCATACTTTGGCAAAAGCGTTGACCAATTACGAGAATGAGATCGAGGACCAGTGGAGGAACATCAGGCCGGGACATCCACTGCGGTACGCCCGGTCCATGCCGTTCCTACAAAGCTCAGGGATGGGCAAGGTTCGCCTGCTTCGCGAACTCGCTGCTGGATCGGCCACCTGCCTCTGCAAATGTCGCCAGCGCACTCCAAGAAGACTCTTTTACTGGAGCGAAGATATATGAATACCCAAATTCGCATTTCGTCCTCGAAAAGCTTCTTGCGCCGGTCGATGATGGTTGGCTGGTCGCGGATGACCAGCTGATGGCTCTCATCTACTACAAGTTGGCTCTCCACCCCGCCAGCAGGACCGTCTCAGACTCCCAGCAGTCCATCGATTGGTATACTGCGCAGGTGACTCGCGTTCATCGTCATTTAGGCGCCCCCACCGCCCTCCTCCACCACGGCAACTCCATACAAGTTGCGACGTTGGACGAAGCCATTGTGACCGGAGCTGTCACCGGCTTGCTCCTCCACCATGGCAAAAGGTGCGGTGACCAACCCGCACCACCATACGTCCGAAGTCTGCAAACCAAGCGCAAGCCAGCGAAGAGCGGCTTCCCACTCGATCGTGGAGCCATGGGCGTCCAGCTCGCCCAAGCCCTTTTGTGCATCTGCATCGAATTTGCCAAACGCAGAAGTCTCTGCGCCAGTTTGGATGAGCCTGTCTCAGACCCTTACAACGGCAGACACGCCTTCATGCACGTGTCTGATTGGCTGCGCAATCTCATGGCGAAGCCAAGTGCGGAGTTGTTGGAATTCTTGCCGGCACAAGCCTGGGTCAATTACCAGCGCTTCTCGTCTTCGGCCTCCGCTGGGAAAGGCAGGCTCTTTTTCACGCGAGCAACGCTGGCGCGAGCGTTTCAGGAGCGGAAAGCTCTAGTCGCTCCAAAGAACCACGCAGTGTACGACCTCTGCGTGCCCATTTACACCGGTGCCCTGAACCAGACGTATGAGCCAGAGGTATGGAGCTATGTGCTGATACAGGTTCAGAACAGCACACGCTCCAGCGCTGGCTTTGCGACTTTCGTGCCTCCCGAGCTCCAGTATGGCGATCTCCTTTGGCCCGAGGAGCACTAGAGAAGGCCAGAATGAGAAGTTTCGCTCTGGATCAGCAGCACTTACTCCCGCCCCTTAAGATCAACGCCGAGGAGGTGACGGCGATGCAGCAAACAACTGCTGCCCCGGCGACAGGCGGCAAAGACGCTGGCGGAGAGTCTGCCATTAGAGCACCCCTTTCGCAGCCCTTTATCGGCCTCGCACCACCCGCAGCTTCGTTGATCCATTCATCCATCACCATTATCATCTCATCCTGAGGTCGTCTTGAGCCATGTCGTTCTGATACATACTTGCCCTGGATCTTTGCATCGTGATCTCTGGCGGTGACGCCAACCTCGCACGGCCCATCCCACCTCTTGTGCCGCGGTCCAATCACGCCACGCCACGCGCTTCTGGCCGGTCATAAGAGGATCTGAGTGCGTGACTGTGTGACTGTGAGCGCATCGTCGGCCCCGCTGCCGTCTGCGGATTCAGGGCAAGAATTGGTCGTTGCGCGTGCGGCGGCGAGCTCATGCTTGTCTTGTCGCTTCGAGTCAGTTGCGACCGTGTGAACGGCTGCGCTGCCCGCCCACTTGTCTTTGTCTTCGTCTTTGTCGGTCTTGGCAGGTGACCCCACCCTACGTTCCGCGGAATCAGAGAGATCTGCGACAGGCGTGCTGCGATCCTCGAGTCCATCCTCGACTTGGCCTACTGAATTACATACTTACTTTACCTACCAACTTGCGCCGTGTGAATTGAACTTTGCTGTTTGTGTTATTAAGTATATGCACTCGGAGCCCGAGTGAGAATCCGGAGGGGACAAAATGCGCCCGTGGCGGGGCGGGCGGGGGCGAGCGATGCAGATTCAGACACGCGGGGAGAGCCGAGCAGGTGTGCGTGAGCGTGTGAGCGTGTGAGCGGGCGGCGTGCGCAGCGTGCCTGACGGCTAATGGGCAATGAAGATGCTCGAAAGGGAGCAATTGGGCGCACCAAATTGAACGAGTGGAGTACAGTGGGAGAGCCGCGCGCGAGCCAGAGGGCGAAACACGAGGGCGAGGCTTTGTCTGGCGTTTTGGCCCTGGCCTGGCCTGGTCTGGTCTGGCAGTGGCCTAATCTGCCCGCGGTTGGACGGCCCGCCCCGCCCCGCCTTGCCCCGCCCTGGCCCTGGCCACCCGCCCGCCCGCCTACCCGCCCGCCTGCCTGCTCGCGTGCTAATCAGCTCAGCTCAGCGCACATACGCCGTTGGCAACCGTCTGTATGCAGCCCGCGCCAGGCCAGCTGCAGCCGTGCGTCTTGCGCTGCGTGAGCCGTTGCCCAGTTGGGTTGAACCTGTCCCCGCCATGGCCAGTCAAGTCAGTCCACTCAATGGGCAATGGGTACCATACGGATAGCTTCCCGGATGATCAGTAAGCCAAGTGGCTATCGTAGCTAGCTCCCAAGTAGTCACCACGGCTATCAACCCATTGCCATCGTCCAGTCCATCTCGAACGCCAGGCGTCAAAGCGCGCTCCCATCAGCCGGTAATCTGCTACCGCCGCCTGCCGCTGCCGCTGCTGCCCGCCGCCATCACCTCTTAGCCGCACCCGCCTCTGCAAAACGGCACTCGGACTCCGCGCCCTCTTCCCAGCCACACCCTCATCCTCTCATCATCGGCAGCGGCTTAGCCCGCTCAGATCCCCCGCACGCCCCAGACGGACACAAACGCAAACCTTGATCACCAGGAGTTGGGCAGCCAAGGAAGCAGCAGCAGCCCCTCCCCTCACCCTCACTTCTTCATCGCCTCGTCTCGTCTCGCCTCGCACTAGCCCCTTGACGCCCGGGACGTTGCCTTGACGCCGCCGACGCCGACGCCGACGCCAAAGCTGAAGCTCTCCTCGCCTTCAAACCTTGATTCTCATGGTCGACCCATATCCGCACTCGAACAGCCTCGCGGCCTTTTGATACGCGCCAGTAGTCAAAGAGCGTCACCTCTCACTCCAATCGTCCGCTCAAGGAGGCCGCCTGTGCCACAGCGCGCCGTCAGCATCACATCCTCTCCCTCCTCCGCCTCCTCCTGCTGCTCCTCGTCGGCGAGTGATCATTGGGTCGCATCGCGTCGCATCCCACTCGCTCCTCCACTCGCAAAAACGCCGCTACCTCGCCTTGCTTACTGCACTGCCTTTGCGCTCTCTTCCACGCTTCGACTTCCTCTGCGCTTCTCCGGCATCGAATTCCTTACACTTCGTCATCATCTCCGACTCTCTCTGTCCCTTTCTTCCTCTCGCCCCCTCACCAAAGGCTGACAAGCGACTTCCATCTCGCCCGCCATGCACAAGGTCGCGGGCAATCGAATCCGCGACGCCACCGCAGCTGCCTTCTCCGGCCACAGCGAGGCCCGCGATCGAGATCGGGATGGCAACGTCGGCCAACCCGTACCCAATTTTGGCCTCCATGCCGCCGCTGCTAATGGCAACGTTGGCCTCGTCAAGTATGCCCTCGAGTGTGGTCAGCCTGCCAATTCGGTTCTCCACGGCGTCGTGCCCCTCCACGCAGCCGCATCGTGCGGAGACTTTGCCTCGGTCAAGCTTCTGCTCGCCCACGGCGCCAATGTCAATGCTCTCCGCCTCAAGAGCAAGCCCTCGGAGATGGATCCCGGCGCAGAAGGCTCGTCTGCACTCCACTTTGCTGCTGCCAATGGTCACCTACAGGTGACGAGGCTGCTCCTCGAGCATGGCGCTCGCCCCGTCGTCATTGACAAGCGCGGACTCTCCCCAGAAGACTTGGCAGCGGGCAATGGTCACTGGGACACCGTCGACTTGCTCAAGGCCTGGATCTCCACCTATGGCCCCAATGGACTTGCCGGCCTCCTTCCCGGTACCAGCACCCACCCTTCCCCTCACCATGACCACCTCGACCTCGACGCGGCCCTTGGCAATGGCAACGTAGGCGCTAACTCTACAGGCAAGACGTCATTTTCTCTTGGGCGCAAGAGCAACAGCTCCCTCAACAAAGCCAGCTCGAATCCCAATCTCAGGGCGCGGCCGTCCGTCTCGGCTGCTTCTGCCTCACCACCACCCCCGCTCCCACCCAAGCTTGGCGGGGCTGGGCAGACGCCATCTTCAGATTCCGTCACCTTGTCGCGTGGCGGACGGTCTGATGCCAGTCTTGGTGGAGGCACACAGGCGTCAAATGGGGGCTTCGCTGGATCAGACTTGTACGTTGATTACGACGCTGGCGTCGACGATCGCGACTTTGACGAGGATGACGATGATGATGACGATGATGATGGAGATGACGACGATCTGGGCTTCTCCACTGCCGCTACGCAAGGGCCCGAAGCTGCAGCAGCTAGGTTCTCAAAGGAAGCGAGGCGGCGGCCTTCTCTTCCCTCCATCATCGAAAAGGCCGCACACCCGGCGTCTGCTCTGAGAGCGGCCCTTACCGCCGGGTCTTCCCAGAAGAGTCCCGTCCATCAAGACTTCATCGAAGAGCTGTCTCCCGAAATCCCCGACTACCACGATGCTCGCTCAAGTCCACAGCGTGGCGCTCACAGGATCGTAGGCAAGCGCAGTCTTTCGAGCTTCTTGCGCAAAGCGACTGGAAACTTTGGGAGCAACGACGTACCCCTGCCCTCGTCGTCTGCGCTCATCAATGCCAAGGCCCAATCTTCCGTCTCGTCGTCTTCCTCCGCCAGCAAGTTGAGCCAAGAGAGCCATCGCCGACCCAGCTTTGGCGGCTCAACGTCTGCGTCAAAGATGGCAGACAGCTCCAGCCGATCCGCTCACGCCCTGGGCCAATCGCCGCATTCCGTCGATGGTCTATTGGCTTCGTCCTCGCAGCCCGGCTCATCACAGTCACTACGGCATCGAAAGAGCTCGCTGGCCTCGTATACCTCGCCGCGCTCGCAGCTTCAACACCTCGAGCCAACACGGGGCGATTCGACGACGCCAGTGGAGCGAATGAATGCTAGCGCGGCGGCATCCTCCAGTGCGGCTTCGCACAACTCCGACGTAGCCACAATTGGCCGCCGCAGGGCTCAGAGCACCGCCAGCGCTTCGCATCGCAAGACTGCCCTCGAAAAAGAACCTCCGCGACCCTCACCTGCTCGTACGGACTTCCACCTCGACCTCGATGCCAAGTTTCATCCTAGCGAGGTCAAGGATGCTCTGAGCGGCAATGCGCCGTCTGCTGCCTCGAATTGGACTGGCGCAACGGCTACGCATATACCCGACTGGAGGCAACGCTTACCCAGCAATAATAGCGTCCGTTCCCATGTCCAGCCTCCACTCAATGCTGCCAGCCCAAAGGTCAAGAATGTCTCCTTGCCTCTGACCGAGGATGCTGCTCCTCATCAGCGGGCCGGAAGCGCTGCTACGCCAGGAACGACGACGTGTTCCTCTAGCCAGTCCAGCCCATCGAGCTTCAACCCCGCCCGGTTACGAACCCAAGCATCTTCGAGCTCCCTTTCAGCCACGAGTTTCGCCTCGGCTCCGCAGATTTCTCCTGGCGGCGATCAGCAATTCATGCCTGCAAGGGCCACAAAATCGCCCAGGCGGGCTCTGCAGCCGCTATCCTTGGACGACTTGGAGGCGGGCGTAGGATCCAAGCCGATCAATGCAGCCACCCATGCAGCTCGTACCCGTTCCAACTCACACACCAGCCTCAGCAGTAGGCCTTCCAACTCGTCCCTCCGCAGCTGTGGACCCATTCTGAGTGCTGCAGAGCAGCATCGCGCAATCATGCGCAACGCCGAGCAATTTGCTCAGGATGGTGTTGCAGTGCGTGAAGACGGCACGCAAATCACCCTCGCCGCACAGCTGGCCGCCTATGGCGAAGCACTGGCACTCGAGAACCGTACTAATCGTGCGGGACTCGCTGGGACGACGGCCACGGCCACGGTATCTGGTAGCGTCGCCCCTGCCCATGGTGTTTGGCCCATGGGTCGCAAGTCGAGCCGAGATGCTCTCTCCTCGACCTCGGCACGACAGCTACCCAGCGTCAGCGAGGACCAGCATGCGACGGAAAGCGGTACAGACCACGATTCATCCAAGAGGACCGCCACGGCCAGCAATGCCGTCGCCTCGCCGCCCATGCGTAGACTGGCCCTGGCAACAAAGGCTGCGGGACCGCCTTCCACGATCTGGACTAGCGGTATGACTACGGGCGCTCCTACCGGGCGGCTGCGAGCCAGCAGCGACGAAGCTCGGTCGCATGGTGTGGGAGCGCCTTACTTGACAGATGCACCGCGACCGAGGCAGCTCGGTGCGCGCCCTTCCCTTGGCTCTCTCAGTAATGGTGCCACCAAGCGGTCGGGTGAAGCTGCCAAAGCAAGCTCGAAAGGTAAGTCCGCTCGGCGTGAGGGTAGCCAGTTGACAGACAACCACTGACGTCACATTGTTCCTATTCTCTCCATCCACCAACAGGAGGACTCGGTCGCCCTGCGTCCTCGGATGGCTCGAAAGCAACAACGAATGGCACACGCAACGGCCAGCCGTCTTCCTCTGTCAATGGCTTATTCCCAGTCCGACGCTCATCGTCCAAACATCTTGCGAGAGACACTGATATGCTCACAGCCTCTGTGGAGCGTGTGCGCCTCGCTAGTGCCGACGCCGTCTTGGGAAGTGGTGCCAAGAGCTTCTCAGACTTGGCAAGTGCCGGTCCACCGGGTGCAACAATGCCCCCTTCAGGCTCGGCAGCAAGTCGCGCAATGGATGTTAGCGACGGTACTGCTAACAAGGCGGGTTCGCCTCGCAGCCGCGATAGGCCGCTGACGGCAGGCGCAACTTACCACCACCGCCACAGCCCCTCGGCTCCATCTGATCTCCCTTCCTTCAGAACGTCGACGGCGCCGGACTCCGTGGACCAGCCATCTGTGGGAGGCCCCTCAACGCCTCAGTCTTCCTCCTCGCGAGACGTTGAATTCCGCCAAGTTGCCGAGCATTCCCACCCCGGCACCAATCGAAGACGAGCGGGGCGCTCCGACTCTGCCGGCGGCAACAACACCAACGCCAACAACGCGTCGATTGACCCCCTCAGCCGCACCATGTCGACCGACTCTCCCAGTCAAGTCCTCTTCGTCCCCGCCTCTGATCCATTGATATCCGCATTCTCCCTCTCCCCTCCTCCCGACCGCGGAGCCCAGAGCGCATCCTCACAGAAGACACTCCCCTCTACGCCCATCGCGCCTCAACCATCCACGCCTCCCGGCTCGCTCGCGGCGCGGCGCCGCCCCTCTGAACAAGTCGAGCGATACCGCGCTGCCAACGGTAACGGTAACGGTAACGGTAACGGCTCTAGTCCCTCGCCGAGCGTATCGGGCTTCGCCGCAAGTTGGCGCAATCACTGGGCTGGAGGTGCTGCTGCTGCTTCTGCTCCCGCCACAGAACCGTCCACGCCTGTGCCCGGTGGCGTGAATGGCACGGGCACTGGCACGGGCAGCACAAAGAAGCGCGTTGGAGGAGGAGTGAGGACGCTCTTACTAGGGAGTAAGAGGAGTATGGGGAACCTCAGTGCCGCTGTGGGGAGGTGAGCGAGCGTACGAGCGCACAGATGGGCGGGCTGGGGGGCGGGGCATGCGGACTCATTCGAGTAGAGCAGGTCGCAGCATGGATTTGTTGCTCCATTGCGTCCGGCGAGTGCACACCCTCTTTCTTTTTAGCATAGCATACCAACTCATACATAACATTACGTTGCATTGATAGTGACTTTCGAGAGGCATTGTGATTGCGATTGGACTTGGGGGTTTGAGAGACGCGGACGTGGCTGAGCGGGCGACTGGGCGGGTGGTACCTACTGTCAGAGGGCGACATTGCTTCTTCGGGGAATCTGCGTGCGTGTGGCCTCGTCTGTCACGAAAGAACAACACGACTCACAACTTCGAGACTCGGGGAAGCAGTCGCGGCAAAGAGATGTAATTCCAGAGAGAAAGAGAGAGAGAACAATGGCAGTTGGCCAGAAAAGAAGACGAAGAGAGACACGCCGGGACGGGATGAGACATATATATCTACGAGGACGTAGTGAGGAGCGTGCATATCCTTCGTCCACGGAAGAGGAAGGGAGGCGGGCAAAAAACAAAGAGAGGCGCGAACATATCAAAAGCACGGAAGTGAGGAAGGAGTGTATTGTCCGGGCTTACGACGCGCGGAATGGGACGAGACCGGGAAAGGGATAGGTCAACGGCTGGGCTGAAGTCGCTTTGCTCAGTTGCCGCCGTACGCGCTACCCCACGAGATCTCGCGGTGGTGTCCCTCGTCGGTGGTGCACTCGCACCATCCCTTCTTGGGGGTGCAACTTCCCGTCGAGGTGGCCGTTGCCGCCGCGGCGCTGGCCGAGGCGCAGCCCGATGGGTAGACGGCGTAGTACAGCGCGTGCCCGTGGTAGAATGCGGGCTTGCCGTTGGAGCCAATGACGTGCTTGTAGGTAGGCTCGCAGTCGTCGCTCGACGAGGTCGACGTCGCAGTAGGGCTGGTGGCCGTGGCGGCAGCACCGCCGCCGTTGCTGTACGAGGCCGAGCAGCTGCCGTCAAGCAGGGAAGCCAGGGC
Source organism: Quambalaria eucalypti (assembly GCA_004016185.1). NCBI lineage: Eukaryota > Fungi > Basidiomycota > Exobasidiomycetes > Microstromatales > Quambalariaceae > Quambalaria > Quambalaria eucalypti. The sequence continues at coordinate 49,773 of RRYC01000091.1, forward strand.
CGTCTCGGCGGCGTGCAGGACAGACGTCGCAATGGCGCCGCCGTGTTTCTTCGCCTCGGCCTTGCGAATGACCGACGCAGCCGCGGTGTCAAAGTGGGAGATGGCTGCCTTGAGTGCAGACGAGCGACGAGCGGCGTTGTGGTGCGCGGCCGCAGAGTGGATCGCGCTGCGAGCAGACGAGATGACGGCGCCGACGCCCAGGGACTTGGCCACGGGCTCGTCGTTCTTCCTGGCGGAAGCCACGGCAGTCGCCATAGCCACCGAAGCCTCGGACAGGATGCGCTCAGCAGCTGCGGCAGCCGAGGGGCACGCCGTGGCCGTTGCTGCGGAGGACTTGGACGTAGTCTTGTGGTGGCTGGACGACGAGCTCGTGTGGTGATGTCTGGACGACGAGCTTGTGTGGTGATGTCTGGACGACGTTGTCATGGTGCCCGGAACATTGCTGATGGCGCTGGCGCTGGCACTTGCCGCGGCAGAGCCCTCGGCAGACGACGAGTAGACGGGCTCGGAGGTGTCTGTAGCTCCCGCTGCGCCATTTCCAGACTCGGTGCTTGCGGCAGTGGTGGGCTCTGAGTAGACAGAACTCGAGGCGCCGCTTGCCAGGCTCGTGTCAGTAGCGCCAGCAGCGCCATTGCCAGACTCGGTGCTCGCAGCGCTAGTGGGCTCTGAGTAGACAGAACTCGAGGCGCCGCTTGCCAAGCTCGTATCCGTAGCTCCTGCTGCGCCATTTCCAGACTCAGTGCTTGCGGCAGTGGTAGGCTCCGAATAGTAAGAGCTACCCGAGGGACCGACTTCATCCGTCGAGGTGGCGGTGCTTGATGCACCACTGGCCAGACTCGTGTCGGTGGCGCCAGCGGCGCCGTTGCCAGACTCGGTGCTCGCAGCAGTGGTCGGTTCGGAGTTGTAGGAGCTGCTGGCAGAGCTGAATCCGCTGAGCAGGCTCGTGTCAGTTGCACCAGCGGCGCCGTTTCCGGACTCGGTGCTGGCGGCAGTGGTAGGCTCGGAGTAGTAAGAACTGCCCGAAGGACCGACTTCATCCGTCGAGGCGGCGGTGCTTGATGCACCACTGGCCAGGCTCGTGTCGGTGGCGCCAGCGGCGCCGTTGCCAGACTCAGTGCTGGCGGCCGTGGTGGCCTCGGGTGCCGAGCTGAATACAGAGGAACCCGACATTGAGGAGGCGGACGGTTCACCGGCGGTAGGTGCCGCGCTTGCGCCGCTGCTGCTCGAGACGACGCTAGAAGCCACGGTGCTAAGGAGAGATGTTTCAGTCGCACCGGCACCGGCGTTGCCCGACTCGCCGCTTGACGAGACGACGGCCGAGCTCGGGCTCGCGCTTGCTGGCTCAGAAGCTGCGGAGGAAGCCCCCGCCGTGGGGATGCCGCTCGAGGCGCTGCTCTGTGCGCTGCTTGCGACACTGGAGAGCATCGAGGAGGACCCAGGGCTGGCAAGAGATGTTTCAGTCGCACCGGCACCGGCGTTGCCCGCATCGCTGCTCGAAGCGCTAGTCACCTCCGCAGAGGAGACGGCCGCGGAGCTCAGGCTTGACAAGATGGAGCTGACTGCAGATGCCGGCTCAGAAGCCATGGACGAAGCGCCGGCCGTCGGGATAGCACTGGATGCGCTGCTAAGCGCGTTGCTTGCAATGCTCGAGAGCATCGACGATACCGGGCTGGCGAGGGACGTGTCGGTAGCGCCGGCGGCACCGTTTCCAGATTCGCTGCTCGAAGCGCTGGTTACCTCGGCGGAGGAGACCGCAGCAGAGCTCTGGCTTGCGCTAGGAACCACCGAGCTGGGAAGGGAGAAAGGCTCAGAGGAGGCCGAGGAGGCGCCAGCAGTGGGGATAGCACTGAATGCGCTGCTCTGCGCACTGCTTGCCATGCTCGAGGACATCGAGGAAGCTCCTGGGCTGAGGAGAGAGGTGTCGGTAGCGCCCGCAGCGCCGTTTCC
>RRYC01000092.1:0-18535 GCA_004016185.1 Quambalaria eucalypti
GCGGCCCAGTTCGGCTCTGTGTGCGGGGGGCGGGGTGCGGGGGGTGGGAGCGTCAGATGGTGACTTGCTGCGCTGCGTGGCGATCTCCCCGCTACCACAACACTCACTTCGCAGTAGCATTCCCCATCTTGGCCGCAATCGCCGCCGTGCCATCCGCCGCGGGCAACTGCGGTGTCGGTAGCGATACCGGTGGCGAAGCTGCAGCGGCGGCAGCTGCGGCACTCGCGGGTGTCACCGCCCCCGCCGCGGCCTGTGCGGCCTGTGCGGCCTGTGCAGCCGCCGCCATCTTCCCCTCTGCCTGTGCCGCCGCCCCACTCCACTTATCCTTCCAATTCTTCCAGTAATCTCCCGCCTTGAGGCGCGCGGGGTCCACCCATTTCTCGGGCCAGGTCCAGTGCTCCCCTCCTGCTGCGTTGGCGTTGGCGGTGTCGAGTGGACCGGTACCTTGCGTGCTGGGCGGTGCGTGTGAGCCAGCGAGCGCAATCCCCGAGGAATAAGAAGACGCAGCAGAGTGCGAGGGCCAGAGGTAGATGAAGGTTGGGAGGAAGAGGACGACGAGGGAGAAGAGGAGGAGCTGCGCGAAGCGCGAGAGGTGTAGGTGGGGCATGGCGTGGCGAGTGGCGGGGGCCTGGTGAGGGTTCTTGCGAGGGTGGGTATAGGCGCGTGTGCGTGCGCGTGCAAAAGGACGCTAGAAGCAAAGCTGTCGTTGGTTGTCGTTGGTCGGTAGGTAGGTAGGTAGCGAGTGGAAGTCTGAGCTTCGCGAGCCTATAGAGTGCGTGGAACCTCACAACGTGTGGCAATGACAACGCCGTGTCCCATTGACTTTGCTCCTACAAGAATATTGTAGTCTCGTGCACTAACTACTCGGCCCGGCTGGCGGGCGGGCGGGCGGGCGGACGCGCGTGCCTGCCTTGCCTTGCCTTTGCCCTTGCCCTTGCCCGTCCTGGTCCTGGTCCTGATACTTGCCTCTCCAGGACGAAGAGCTAGCCTCGGACTCAACCCAAGCAACCAATCAATCAATCAATGAGTGATTGACGGACTGAATCAATGAAGTGGCACGGCCACCACCGCCTCCGCGTCAAGCCTCTTGGGTCAAAAGAGAAAGCGTCAAGTCGCGCTCCTATGTATGCTATACTATCGTCGTCTCGTCTCGTTTCGTTTCGTTTCGTTTCGTTTCGTTTCGTTTTCGTTTCCTTTCCGAGTCGTCTCTTGCGCGCAAGTCAAGTCAAGGTCAAAGCAAGTCAGGTCTGCTGCGCCGCGGAGGCGAATGCGAAGACGAGGTATGAATCCGATACGATATGGTATGGTATGAATGGAATGGAGAGGATGGCGCAGTCGTGGCGCCGATCAATGAACGGAAGAAGGCGACGAACGAACGAAGAACCGAGCCAAAAGTGGGCGCAATGCAACGCATTGCTAACCAACCCAACTCAATCTAACTCAACCCAACCAACTCAACCCAAGTTAAGCTCCGAAGGCCCGCCCGCCTCGCCGCATCACGTGACGCAGGCTACGCGTCCTCCGTCCCTCCCCACTGCCCGCCGCATCCACTCTCTCCCTCTTTGCCATGGTCCTCCTGTTGTCGTGTTCACCTCTTGTTCCAATACGAATTCCAATTGAACCCAAGCCTAGGCTTACCTTGTGTGTACACACGCACTCCGGGAAGTGATTACCTCATCTTCTAGCCCTTGTCGTTCCAACAACAGGAGACCCAGGGCTACTCACAGCTGCAAGGAGAGCTTCATACGACCAATTCTTGACCCGCTTTGCAAGGTAGCTCCCGAGGTGCTCTGAATCTGCCCTTATATGACCTTTATGCGCTTAGCCCCACGGCGAGGGCACCTTCTAATGGACGGTATGAGATGCTCTTTATGGCGATTGAAAGCTCGATAGCTGTAGAACAAGATGGACGGCTTCGATTTGGCAAAGGACTAATGGTATGGTGTGCTAGAAGAGTACCAAGTCGAGACGGTAAGGAGCGGATGCAGTAGGAAACGCGTCTCGCTGGTGGGGGTGTCTCGGCAGTGGTCGGACCCGAGTATGTAGTTTCTCTCTTGCCCCCAGTGCAAGCATCCACCATGCCAAATGCACCTCGTCGAGGAGGACCAAGCGTAAGGATGTCAAGTCGTTCGCCACCCAGGTTCCGTCCTTCAACGGCCTTATGGTCTTGTGGAATGCGTATGCGGCCATCTACTGCACGTACCGCGCCGTCAACGACCGACTCTCTTACGCCAACGCCTTCTTCGCTTTCGCGTCCGACCTGGGCGAGTTAGCTTCAGAAGTCGAATGGACGGCCTTCTGTGCGTACTTCATCGCCGTCTGTAAGTAGTCACAAGATGGGCCGTGCGAGCCCCACTCGAATGGGCCTCCCGCGACACCTTCTTATATACCAAGCACTGCAGCGGCGCAGTCCGCCGCACGGGGCAGTCGTCGACATCAAACGCCCTTCCTCAGATGCGCACGGCTGACCCCTGCCGTAACTACAATTCGGCAGTTGGCTGCCGCTTTCCGGACTGCAATAGGCCCCACCGTTGCGTCCTCTGCAAGAATAGCCACCCGGTCTTCAAGTGCTCGCGCCTTCACGCGTCCAGCAATACACTGCCCTCTGGCCCGGCTTCGCAGCCCGCCAAGGCGGCGCCCAAGTCATGACGCCTCAAGGGCGATCGATGCCAACCTGGCCAGTTGTCACCGACAAGCCCTCCTCCGGCTACCGGTATTCACCCAGCCGTAGCTAGCACGCATCCGCTCGGCCATGAATCCCGTCGCGGTCCTCTGCAGATGGTCCCTCCTCACGCCCCCTGCCGCCTGTCCCCTACGGCGCCAGTTTTCGTCCCGCGCTCGCCCCTGTCGGGCTCACCAGCCTTCTGCCATCTTATTGCACCTGCAGCCATCTCTACCACCGCACTACCGGTGTCTCCACGCTCCTTACCAGGATCGCCTCTCGCGACTGTTTCACAGTCATCCAATATCGCCCACCCGTGGGCGCCGGCTCCTTCCCCTTTGGGAAGTCCCCTTGTCGCCACCGCTGCGACGCTCAATATCACCTCTCAGGAGGTGCCGGTCCCGCCTCCGTCGGGGCGGACCCCTCCTGCCTTCTCCAAGGCCCCCGATATCGCCTCACCTCAGGCGCCGGGCTCGCCATCCGTGGCAGCCCCCTGCTCTCACACGACGGCCTTCGCCGTAGCTGAGTCGCACCCTACTTCTACAAGCCGTTCGCCACGCACGGTCTCGCAGCCACCCACGGCCGAGCTAGCGTTTGGTCGGTTCCACCCTTGCCCACGGCCCAATATGTTACTTACATCCATCCTCGTGGTTCCACCCTCAAGGCCGAGCCGCCACCCCATCCGAGCTCGCAAAGGCTCTGCCGGCTTGGCGTCGATTGGTCGCTTTATACCCCGACCGTGCCGTTGCAAACGGCCTCATCGGGATGCTGCAACACGGTCCTCGGCTGGGTTACGACGGCCCTCTTCGCTCAAGCCCTAACGGTCGCCACCGCAACCTTCCGCTCACCACCGCTGATATTCCTGTACTACAGGAATCGGCGGCTTCGCGTCTCTTAGCGGGTCAGCTACAGATCAAGCCAGGACCCAGGCTCCATCTCTCACCTATCGGTATGGTATCAAAGAGCGACGGGGGACGGCGATAGGTCCACCACCTGTCCCACCCACGTCGCGGTGCCTCCGTTTAACGCAGGTATCGACAAAAGGTTCGCTACCCTTCCAGTACACGACTCTCCACCCCCTCCTCGACTATGTCCGCCCCAACCCAGGATGTCGCTTATGGAAGGCCGACCTCAAAGACGCGTTTCGCCATGTCGTTCTTTCTCGATCAGCAAGACGCCTTGCTGGTCGGTTTTGCATTCGAGGGCGTCGAGTACCAAGACAACGTCCTCCCCTTCGGCAGCGCTTCCAGCCCGCAGATCTTCAATCGGTTTGCGGAGTTCCTCCATTGGCTCGTGGCGTCTGATACGCCCACCTTCGTCGACCACTACCTCGACGACTTCTTCGGCGCCGCCCCAAAAGGACAGTGCCTCGCATGCCCCTCGCCTTTTCCGCCTCGCCTGCGACACTCTGGGCTTCAAGATCAACGAGAAGAAAACCTTCGCCGATCAGTCTAAGGCTCGCCTGTCGATGCCCGCGTCAAACGTGCCATCCGTGGCGCTCAGCGCGTCGTGGGGATCGCCCCAGCTGCAAGACGACTCCCGATTACCCTCCCCCGATCATCAGGGGAATTATTGGCGCACTGCCGTACCAACGACGCTCGGCAACGGAAGCGAAAACCTTCACGGCAGCTTTCACCGTCGCTTTTGCGGGTTTTCTCCGCTGCGGGGAGGTCACATACGCGCACTTCGACAGCAGTCGACACCTCTCCGTCCGCTCGGTCGTTTTCGCGCGAGCTCTGGCAGTCCTCACATTGCCGGCCTCCAAAACCGACCTTTTTCCGAAAAGGCACCCCAGTTACCCTCCCCCGCGTCAAAGGGGACGAGGTCATCTGCCCGTACTTGGCCCTCCTCCTCGTCGCCCACAACCGGTCACCGGACGCACCACTTTTTGTGCGGGACGGCGGCATGCCGTTCACCCGCGAGTGCTTCGTCGACACGCTGGCCTGCTGCCTTCTCTCCGCAGGATTCGACCCTACCGGATTCTGTGGTCACTCCTTCCGCCGCGGGGCTGCGACCTGGGCCTCCGCTACCGGAGCTTCTGACGAAGCCGTCAAGCTCCTTGGCAGATGGAACTCCGACTGCTTTCGACGATACATCGATAAGACGGCCGAACAACGTTCCCACATCGCCCTCAAGGCCTTATACAACACCACCGCTTCGCCTACCGTCGACCTGGAAAATGTTCCTTGGCCCCCTGCCTTCCTGGGCAGAGGCGCGCTCCCACCAGGCCCGGCAACAGCCCATACCAACCTCAAGTACACGACGCCTCTCATCGTCACGACCGGAATAGCTCTGCGTCACGGGTCGAGATCTGTCTCATTACCTTTCGCTCTTTTTGCTCGCTCGCCCTACCCGTCCGCCCCTTGTTGTATTCATATCTATGTAAATAGTCACCTCCGCTGCTATGCAGCTGCTGCAGCTACGGCGCTCTACTGGGCCTACCCAGGAGCCCGGCTGCGAGGCCGCAAAGGTCCTTTAATACCCATATCGGCCTTGGCCAACCCTCACCTTTGCCTGTGAGACTACAACCTTATTCAATCAAGAGGCCGGGACGCCATCAAGATTCAGGCAGTCGCCGCTAACGCTGGCGGAGACCCAACTCAATCCACCTCAACCCAGGGTCAGCTCCGAAGGTCCGCCGGCCTCCGCCTCCGCCTCCGCCTCCGCCTGCCCCGCCACGGGTGTGGGCTGCCAAAGTCACGTGACGCTCACTCCGCCCATTTGCCCGCTCTGGCGAACATGACGTATGGAGGTTCGAGGTTCGCACTTTAACAAAAGCCTGGGAGGATCCCGCCCGATGGGTGAGGTGCACGTAAGGTATACGAGCAGGACGAGACGAGGCAGCGGCGGGGACAGAGACGGATACGGACACGGACACGGACACTGACAATGAAGACGGGAAAGCCGGGAAGCCGGGAAAGCTAGGGCTAGGCAGCGTCACCGTTAGCGCCGTCCTTGCTGCTGCTGCTGCTGCTCGGTGCCGGCCGCGGACGACTGCTCCACTCATGCCACACACTGCTTACATAAGCGCACGGGGACGCACTTGCCCATTGGCACACGTTTCAACCATGCCAGCATAATGTGCATAGGCAGACGAATCTAGTCGAGTGTGTATGGATTGCAGTGGCAGTGTAGAGGATACAAGTGTGAAGTTGCAGGTTGCGCGTATGTACAGTACAGTATGATTCCCATCTCTCTCTCTTTCCCCCGACGTCACCGCCCCTCCTCGCGCGCCTTGTCCGCAATGGGATTGGCATGCACCTCGACGCTGAGTATCTTGCACTCGGACCCACGCACCGGCCTGCCCTTTTCATCGACGGGTAGTCCCTCAATGCTAGATAGTACGCCTCCGTCCTCTGCGCCATCGATGACCTTGCCAAAGATGGTGTATTTTCCGTCGAGGTGTGGGAGCGGGGCGTAGGTGATGAAGAATTGGGAGAGCGAAGAGTTGGGGTGGGACGATGCCATGGAGAGGATGCCGCGGGCGTTGAACTGTGGGCGAACAAAGAGTGGGAGGTGGTGGGTGGATGTGATTGCAAGTCAGTTCCAGTTCCAGATCCTTCGTCCATCGTCCATCGTCCATCGTCCATCGTCCATCGTCCATCGTCCATCGTCCATCGTCCATCGTCCATCGTCCGTCGTCCATCGTCCGCATGCATGCATGCTCGCGCGCCTTCGATCCCCTCATCAGCGCAGCGCTCACCTTCAACCCACTCCGAATCTCATCTGTAAATTTCCCCCCATAGATACTCATCCCACCCTTTCCGCCCTTTCCCTCTGTGTCCCCACCCTGCACCATGAACCCGCGCAAGTTGCGATGAAAGACGACACCATCGTACTTCCCAGCAGCCGCCAATGCTAGAAAGTTCTCGCACGTCTTGGGCGTCGAGGAGAGGAACAGCTCTAGTTTGAGGGGGCCGTGTGATGTGTGGAGGGTAAGGGACATGCTGGGGACCTGGCGTGGCGTGGCGTGGCGTGGCTACGATGAGGGCTACGAGGTGGATGGATGGTAGTACAATGTGCCGTGGGAGTGAGTGTTGGTCGAGGTTGTTTGTGTGGGCAGTCAGTCATGCGCGCGCGGCTGGCGCGAGAAGAAGTGGCCGTGCAGCTGAAGCGAAGCAAGTGTGGCGTCATCGGCGGAAACAGGAAAGAGGGACGCGAGCGGACTCAGTCAGGCACACTCAGTCAGGCACAGGCGTACTGGATTGACCGGAAAGGCCATTGCACCGCAAGCCGCTTTCCTTCCTTTCCTTTCCCATCTTCCCCCTGCTCCACACCTCCGCCCCAACGCCTTACCCCGCGCTCACCTCCCCTCCCCTTCCCCTCCACCCAACACCACACACCATGGTCTCTCGCTCCACGTCGTCCCTCCTCCGATCGGTGCCCCTCGTCGCCCGCTCCACCACCATCGCCTGCGCTTCGAAGCGCGCCTTTTCCGCCACTCCCACCAACATGACTTCTTCTTCTCCCTCTCCCTTTCCCTCGCCCGTCCCAGGCGCCGTCAGTGGCTTCGTCGGTGCAGTAGGAAACACGCCCCTCATCCGTCTCAACAAGCTCAGCGAGAAGACGGGCGCAGAAATCTACGGCAAGGCCGAGTTCATGCAGCCCGGAGGCAGCGTAAAGGACCGGGCTGCCCTTTGGGTCGTCAAGGATGCAGAGGCAAAGGGCTTGATCAAGCCCGGGGGAACCGTCGTGGAGGGTACGGCGGGAAATACGGGTATTGGACTGGCGCATGTGTGCCGCTCAAAGGGCTACAAGTGTGTGATCTACATGCCCAACACTCAGTCCCAGGAGAAGATTGATCTTCTTCGTATGCTCGGCGCTGAGGTGCACCCTGTCCCAGGTGGGTGGGCGTGCGCTATTACGACTGACTGACCGTGTCCACTCACTGCATCTGACCTGACTTGACCGACTCACCGCCCCCACTCCCACTTCCACGCCCCCACAGCGGTCCCATTCGACAACCCCGAAAACTACAACCACCAAGCCCGCCGCCACGCCGAATCCCTCGACAACGCCGTCTGGACCAACCAATTCGACAACATCGCCAACCGTCAAGCGCACATCGACTCTACCGGTCCGGAGATCTGGGCGCAGACCTCTGGCGGGCAATTCGACGGCTTCGTCGCAGCGACGGGTACGGGCGGGACTCTCGCTGGCACCACTCGCTTCCTCAAGGAGGCTTCTTCAGGTCGGATCCAGTGCTGGCTTGCGGACCCTCCTGGTTCGGTCCTCCACGCATATGTCCAGAGCGGACGCAAGACCCTAGAGCGCACCGGCACGGGTTCCATCACCGAGGGGATTGGCCAGGGTCGGCTCACGGAGAATCTCGCGCCGGAGATGAACGATGGACTCATCGACGGCTCGATTCACGTGCCCGATGCGAAGTCCATTCTCACCGTGTACGAGCTTCTCCACGAAGAGGGTCTCTACGTGGGGGCCTCGTCCGCACTGAACGTCTGGGCGGCAGGGGAAATGGGAAGGAAACTAGGAAAGGGAAAGAAGATTGTGACGATTATTTGTGATGGCGCTTATAGGTATCAGAATAGGCTCTTCTCGCGCAAGTGGCTCGAGTCAAAGGACCTACTCGACGCTATTCCGGAGCACCTCCAAAAGTACATTGTCCTCCCGTAGAAGAGGCGCAAGGCGGGGCACACGGAGGGCATTCACGCAAAAGGCATCGCAGACGCAGACGCAGAGGGGCATCAAATGACACGCTACACGCACATGCACACGCAAAGCTGTTGCATCGCAGAGTGCGGGCGGGCAATCAAATTGACACGTTAGACATTGAGGATTGTACTGTACTGGACAACTTTGCAAGCAATCCCATGCCATGCCATTGTCGTGCCATTCAGGGTGACACCCTCCCCCAACCAAGTAAACGACCTGACCTGACCTGACCTGACCTGGCATGACCTGACCTGACCTGACTTGATCCCCCAGTCAGTCAGTCTGTGCCCCGATATATACACTCCCACAGTCCCACAACATCCAGTCAGACTGTGCGCGGGTGCGTGTGTGTGTGGCGTGCAGGGTAAGATAAGATAGGATATGATAGGGTAGGATAGGGAAGGGGAGTCGCAGGGGAGTCGCAGGGAAGACAGAGTGCGATCGCCGCTATGCCCTGACCTGGGCGCGTGCCTGATCCATGCCCTGATGAGGGTCTGCGTCCGCACCGTACCGCATCGCTCAGAGAGTTGAATACTGCGCAGACTTCTTTCTCGGGACGTTCCATCGGGAGGAAAGATAGATTCATCGTCCCTGGTATTGCGAAGAGGAGCCCTGCGGTGCGGTGCCGTGTGGTGCAGTGCGAATCCTCGGCGCCGTCGGGCGTCCACTCTTTACTTACTCACTTACTCGAATCCCGCCCTTGCGATAGAGAGGACGTCGGAAGCCAAATGGCGCTGCTGCTGCTTCCTGTGTGCGTGTGGCGCTGTGGGTACCCTGCGGGCAGGAGTGCATACACCCGATGGCTACCGGTTCCCACTGACACTTTCTCCCCTCTATGCACTCTTTTCCTCTTTCGTCTTGTGGCTTCGTGATTTGTTCTTGCATAGGGGCGAGGTGAATCTGCTCAGAATCTACTCTAAATAAGTAGGTAGGTACTTACTGTACTTGATGGGGTGGGGACCCACCGCATGGACCCTGACACACACCCCGAGAAGTGCGAGATCATGTCATTGAGGTACCTACCATGGAGTTTCTGTGCACTTTGGCGGCCTTCCCCCAAGATGTCGAGGTGACGCCTTCTGATTGATTGCACACAGGTCGCCGGTCGCCTGTCAATTGCAATGAACGACGATACGGGAACCTCACTTTCATCGAGTCAGTCAGGCATTCCTTGGACTACTCCTGCGCGGCGCGTCGCGTCGACGCTTCACGCGTGCGCCGACCTTTGCCTTCTTTCCGCCGGCCGTTCCTTCCCTTCTATACCATCCACAGCACCAACACCGACCGCAGCAACACCGCACCGCGAATCATGGCATGAATTCGAGAAAAGTAGGCCTAGTCGCCTATGCCTCGTCCGACGAGGGTTCGGGGTCAGGTTCGGGGTCGGACGCCGGTGGCGACGATGACGATGAAGGAGGGGAAGGAGAAGAAGCGCCACGACCAGTAGTGCCCGTGCCCGTGCCAACTGGGAGTGGGAGTCGTACTTCTCGTCGTAGTACGGCCTCGCCAGACGCAGACGCAGGAGGTCCCCCTTCCAAACGACGCAGGACCACGGCGACACACACTCCCACGCACACTCCCACGCCCGCACCCACGCCCGCCAACCACGCCAACTTCCAGACGCACCACCTCGTCCACGTGTACGTCCCGCTCTGCCTAGAGTCTTTCCCGCGCTTGGCTTCACTCCTCTCCAAGGCGCGGCGCGTCCTCGAGGGCTATGGGCAGGGGAAGAGGGGCGCGGCGCGGATGGTTTGGCTATACGAGGGCGGGGCCGAGGGCGGGGGCGACGAAGGAGGAGAAGGAGAAGACGACGCCTCCGCCTCCGCCACGTCCACGTCCGGGCAACTCCACATCTCCCTCTCGAATCCTCTCCTCCTCCCTCGCACCTCTACATCCACCTTCCTCTCCTCTCTACGTTCTGCCCTGGCCGGCGCAGGCGCAGGCGCACACCCCCTCCACCTAGCCTTTGCGGCATTTACGCCGCTCCCTTCCTCGAGGGGGAGTACCCTCCCGCCGAGGGTGTATCATACGCTCGAGGTAGGACAGGGGCACGAGGAGTTGATGGAGGTTGTGAGGAGGGTGGATGGAGTGGTGCAGGGTGGGGTGGGGAGAGGGTTGGGGGTTAGTGGTGGGGGGTATTTGGAGCGGCACGGGGACGGGAACGGGCAGGGCGGCGGCGGCAGTACGAGGTTTCATGCTTCTTGGGCTGCAGAGGAGGAGGCTGCCGACGAGGAGGAGGAGGGGGAGGAGGAGGAGGAGGCAGGACAGCGTCAAGAAGCGGCGGCGGCGGCGGGAGGTTCTGCGCCCCCCAGCGAGGAGGCCCTCGCTCAAGCTCGACACATGTCCGAGACACTCCTCGAGGCACGACTGGGAGACCGGCTGCGCGCGATTGGCGCACTCAGGGTTAGCTGCGTGTGTGTAAAAATTGGGGGAAAAGTCGTGCGGGTGCGTCTGGAAAAGGAAAAGTAGATGCGCGGCGCTCAAGTCAAGGAAATGGGATACCGCCTTGGATTCACTTTACATATACGACGCAATCGCAATACAAACTGCATCCGCAAGCACCTACCCACCGGCAATGCCCGCCTTCACCGCATATCCACATCCACATCGCCGCTCCGTACTGCCGCGGGCGCCTGTAGGCCCATTGTATTCTGAGCGTGCATGCGAATCGCCGCAAAGGGGTTGAGCGGGGGCTGCTGTTGGCGCTGATCTTGAGGCTGCTGCTTCTCTGCGGCATATAGATCCCGTAGGATATGTGGCTGCCGAAGACTTTCCTGCGCCAGGACTTTTTTCCTGAGTCTGGTTCCCACCTTTGCGGCGGTGGGCTGCGTCTGTGTCTGTGCCCTCCCCATCGTCGTCGTCGTCGTCGTCGTCGTCGCTGCCTGCTCCCCCTCACTCTCCTCTCCCTCGCTCCCGCTCCCCGTAGCGTCATCCCCGTCCAATGCAAGGTCCAAATCCCCCTCTACACCCCGCAACTCCCCCCGCAAGGCACTCATCCCACTCGCCCCGAGGACAGCCCCATCCCTTGCTTTACGCTTACGCCGGCGCAGCGCGGACTTGGAGAGGCGCGGGGCTTGGCCGAAGGATATGGCCGGGGCCGGGGCGGTGCGGGACCTGGACCCGTCGTCTGCGCCGGAATTGGAGCTGGCACGCAACAGCGCAGCACGCTTGGCTGCGCGTTTGGCGGATTTCGTTACTGTTGCGGCGGCGGAGGGGGAGAGGCCTGGGTTCGCAGTGCTGGAGGTTGATCCTGATGCTGATGCCGAGGCTGAGGAGGACGTCGTCTTCTTTCGTGGAGGGAGGGGACGGGCGGTGATGCTTGGGAGGCGGGCCTGTGGGAGGTGGGCCAGAGGGAGAGAGGGGGGGGGAAGATAAAGGGAGAGGAGAGTTGATTTAGTCGATGTAACTCAGAGGCAAATCAGATGGCGGAGCCGTTGCGGGTGGGACTTACCATGGTAGGTAGGTGGGTGGGTGGGTTACGCGGTGCTGTAGTGGTGGTCGAGTTGAGTCGTCGCGCGGTGCAAGGTGGAGCTGATGTTGGTGTTGGTGTTGCTGTTGTTGCTGCTGGCCTGGGTTTGTGTTGTGGCTATGTGGTGATGAGTATAAGAGTCAGGGCATGTACTGAGCCTTGGTCCTCGCCAAACTTTTGTTCCTTTGCCTGCGCCAATAATTCTCATAGTCTTACGTAATCATCGCACACACACTCCACGCGAGGGACGGACAGGCAGACGCGCGCGTGGGGCGGGCGGGCGGTGGAGTTCAACATGGATTGGGTTGGATTGCATTGGATTGCATTGGATTGCATTGGATTGCATTGGATTGCATTGCATTGTACTTTCTTGACCACTCACTCACTACGGACCCACCCCAAGCAACCTTGCCTCCCATATCACCAACCGCAAACGCAATGCCGCCGCCGCCGCCGCCGCCGCCGCCTTTGTCGCCCAACGATGGTGCTCCCACCACGTCCTCCCCTCTGCCCCTCTTCCTACCCTCCGAAGCATCCATGCTCCCCAACCAGAGCGTCCTCCAGCCTCCCCCGCCTTCGCACTTGCTATCTGCAGCAGACGACCTCATAGCACGCTTTCAGCTGCAGCACTCTTACCGCGTTATGCTCCACCCTTTTCGAAGGGATCTCAATCGACATGGCCAGCATCATAGGCAGGGGGTTGGTGAAGATGAGGATGGTGGTGATGATGACGGGAGAGGAGGAGCACCACCCACAGAGGCGGGCGCGGGTGCCACGGACACAGCTGCTGCTGCTGCGACTACGGACAAGGCTATTACTGCATCACATCCGCATCCTCCCCCACAACAGCAACAGCTCCGTCTACCCCTCACCTACGCGCACTTTCTCCCCCCTAGCCTCCCCGGTCGAGTCAAACCCCCGCGTCTGCCCCGCCGGAACCACCTCGCCGTCGTACGTCGCATGCACGACGGAACCATTACAGACGAGAAGAGCGCCATCAAGGCGCAGGCAGAGATGGAAAAAGTCGCAGAGTGGGAAAAGTTCAAGAATACAATGAGGAGGGCTGTATTCAAGGATGAGTTTACCTCGGCGGAACTTAGGCCCGCATTGGATGATGAGGCGTTGAGGGGGTATCAGGGGTTGGAGGCCGGAGAGGTGCCCGAGGTGAGTTCGCGTCGCTGCGCAGAATGTCGTGCACGCCACACACCCTTCCCTCTACTGACACGCCTGCGCCCCCCGCCCGCCTGTGACAGATCGACCGCTCCCTCCTCGAGTCGGATGCAGCTGGTGGTCCGCCCAAGAAGAAGAAGAAGAAGAACAAAATCAAGGAAAAGGAGAAGGGCAGTGGTGGGGCAGTCACGGCAGCGGTCAAGAAGACCAATGCACCGCCACCACCACCACAATCAGCGCCGACGTCGACGTCCCAGCCACGGACGAGGATATCCACGCCCAGGGGGTCGTGAGCGACGGTATCCACCTGCATGTATGCGCGCAAGGCACTAGACGTGTAGCGGCAGTAATCCCTACAGCGACCATATCCACCTGCATGTATTCTACTTTCAAGAAGCATATCAAATCTCATTCCCATTCACGACTGGCAGCGAGCAAATCAAATTGTCATTGTCCATACTATCACACACACACACAAGTGGGTACACGATCGCAGCGGCGTCAGGACACCCAGCAACGACGTCTCTAGAGCTCAGTGTGGGCCACGGCGCTGGAAGAAGAGCTCGAGCAGGAATGGCCATGGCCATGACCCCCCTGAGAAGAGATAATCGTCTGCTTCGTTGGAGCAAAACCCAGGCGCTTCTTGTCGAGGTCATGGACTGCAGCGAGCGTGGCAAGGGTGCAGAGGGCGGTCAGTAATTAGCAAGATGTGTACACGACGGCACTCGCATCGCACCGCACCGCACCGCACCGACGCGACTTACCAGTGACGACGTTGCGCATAAAGGCATCTCCCGCAAGGACGCCCTTTTCGCCCAGCACTTCCGCCAGGCCCGGCACGCAGACGATGCTCAGCGCCCAGCGGTTCTCGGCCTCGGGCGCACGCGCATACAGGATCGACTCGTGGTTTGCGAGAATGGTCAGACTCCCGAGCTTGTAGTGCACCTTGGGGATGGGCGCGCCCTTTTTCAGGAGCCCAATGTACTGGTCGCCGCTGGGAACAATGTCAATATCCCCCGCAAAGGGCTTGAAGATGGCCTTGAGAATGTCCAGCGACGTGCAGATCACGAGCGTCGTCCCGCTATCAGTGACGAACGGACTCGCCTCGACGTTGTTGATATGCGCGTCAATCGCCCAGGCGCCGCCATTATCCTTCAGGACGGGAACCCAGCAGGGCGGCGCAATTGCCTGGTCACTCATCTCGCCAAAGGTCAGCTCGCTATCGACTTCA
Organism: Quambalaria eucalypti; assembly: GCA_004016185.1. Classification (NCBI taxonomy): domain Eukaryota; kingdom Fungi; phylum Basidiomycota; class Exobasidiomycetes; order Microstromatales; family Quambalariaceae; genus Quambalaria; species Quambalaria eucalypti. Next base: position 14,206 of record RRYC01000092.1, read on the forward strand.
TCGATGTAGAAGCTGAAATGGTTCTTGTCCAGGATCTTCTCTTCTTGCAGGCGCTGCAGGAAGGGTTTCGCCGAGGGGGCTTGCTTGGCGTAGAAGGACATCGAGGGGAAGGACAGGCCGTAGATCCCGTGGCCTGCTCCGTCCTGTGCGGGGGGGCGTAGGCGGGGAGACGAGACGAGACGAGACGAGATGTTCAATTCGATCAGTATTCCCGCGCCACTTTCTTCCGCAACGCAACGCATCGCATCGCATCGCATCGTATGGCACTCACATCCAGAAAGTCCTTCTCCGACTTGCCAATTGCGACTCGAGGAATGGGCGGGAGGTCCCCCAATTGCACCGTGTCCAGCCAGATTCGAGCGGCCGCTTCGGTGCCGTCGCCTGTGGTGCAGGTGAACATCACATCACATCACATCACATCACATCGAATCACAGTGTCAGCGTCATTTAGTATCAGTGTCAGTGAGAATGCGCAGAAGCGCAAAGTCTCCCCGCTTGCTTCCCCGCCGGACTGGACGGCACTCACCGTACTGGCTTGTCCAGCTCGCGCCCGTATCTTCCGCACAGGAAGAAGGCTTGTAGTAGCCTTTTTCGATGACTGCATCGGGGGAGCCGCTGTGGGGCGTGGGGTGCGTAGGGGTTGAGTGAGCGAGCGAGGTCGGTGTCAATGTCAGTGTCAGTGTCCGAGGAGTGGTTCGATTCGAGAGCCGTCCCGTCCGTCAGCTTGAGCTTGTTCTCGCCCGCGCATGACCACTCCGACTAAGTAGGTAAGTACTTTAAGCAGACGCACGACGACCACGCACGTATCGAAATTAACTTCAATGACTTTCCCCCCTAGAGTGATGGGCCCCGTCCAGGTACTTTGCTGCAGCTTTGCGCGGAGGTCCACCGTCGTTGACTCGGGGTGGCAGTCGCAGTCGGTGCTGAAGAGGCGCGAAGCCCAGGCGGGTTTCTCCCCCCTGTGGGGGTGCAGCTGCGATGGGATGCAAAGCGCGACAGGATACGTCAGTGCGGGTACGAGGGCGATTACGACAGAGGCGAGGCGAGGACTTTGAGGACTTACCGCACGGTGCTTCAGGAGGAGGGCTTTGATGTGTTGGTTGAGCTATTGTCATCGTGAAGCGAAGCGGAGTGAAGCGGAGTGAAGCGAAGGTCAGCGAAGCGGAAGGCAAGGCAATGCAAGGCAGGGCAAGGGAAGAGCACAAGACGCACCTCCTCCATATCCAGTACATTCTCCTTCTTCCCGCCTACATGGAGGTGGTTCAGGTTCTTGCTGATGCGGAGCTTGGAGTGGGGCATCGTGTTCGATTGGGCTTGGTTGGTTTGGATCGCGTCGCGTCGTGAGGGTGGGTGGGTGAGGAGGGCGGAGAGTGGAGGGGAAGGTGGTCGCGTAATGAAATGGCAATTGGTCCATGTGGCACTAATGAGAGGAGAGTAGCGTATATGTATATATACCCTGCTGACCGAGCGACCACCCGTTAGGTAGCAGTCGCAATCGTCGGATTCCCACGGGCGCAAGGCGGTGGGTGGGGTGTAGTCCCCGCACCAGAACCTCTACTGCATGGCACCGCACTTCTCTTCTCATTCCATCTCATCTCAATGCCGCCGATGGCGTCGGGTAGGTCTAGACTTTCATCGCAGTACCTAATACCTAGTACCTAGGTACCGCCGGAGAGAGGAGAGGGCGCGCCACCGCGGAGTGCGACCCACTCCATTGAATTGAAGTGGAGTGAATTGGAGTTAATTGAAGCAAAGGAAGGTGCGGATGCGCGACGCACCGCGGAGCACCGGGACTGCACCAATTTAACCTAACCTAACCCAACCCAACCCGGCCGATGGAACAAACCGACGCCGACGCGGAGCGGCCTTTTCTCCGGATGGTGGGGTGGGGTGGGGGCGGGGCTCGGACCTCCTTAGGTACTGTAGTAGGTAGAGGTACATACGGTGCGGGCTGGCAAAGCATGCAGACAAAGCCCACTCAAGTGCAATTGCAAGGCGAAACGATACCTACCGACGACAGCTGGGAACGTGCGTGGTCTGTATTTACTATACCGCGCTCCGGCAGCGTGAGGCCCAGGTCACTCCAGCGAGAGTGATAGTGAGCATGCCGACGTCGCATCTCGTCTCCTCGCAGTGCATGTTGGAGCGCAGCGCAGCATGGCAATTCGAAAGAATGAGACGAAGGAAGATGTCATGACCTGCCCTCTGCGCTCCCAAGCTAGGCGACCGGAAATCGCTGCGCCGCATCTCGCACCTCCGCAGCTCGTCCTACCTGAGTACTCTGACCACTTAGCGGGGTTCCGTAGCTACCTAGCTACCTACTTACTTACGTATCGACTAGATGGGCCGGTGCGAGCCCGACCTGCGCGCCGGAGTGAGCGTGCGGTGCTCCTTGCGCCTCCTTCAGTGGATATAGCTCGACTCGACTCGAGCGCGGTTGACGGCCGCTCGGAATCATGTGAGCAGCCAACGTGTGGGCGCGGAGTCGCGCCGAGGTCGAGGTTGAACTCTTGTACTTACCTGCCATGCTATACCGCAGAGCGCCACCTCGGACACGTACGAATCGATCTCGTAAGGAGTACCGGTATACTGGCAGGCGTTCGGAGAACGGCCAGCAGGCCATGTACAGTACGCAATTGCGATGTCGTATGAGTGAGGCGTGGGAGTCAGCCAAGGCCACCGGCACAGCCCGGTCCCGGTCAATGACTCTCGAGTCTTACCTGCTGCTCCGCCAGTGCCGCATTCCTCATATTGGGTCCACGCTGCACCATCTTCAACTACCTACGCAGGCATGTGCTCGAAGCTGCTGAGGCCGTAATGAGAAAACTCTGTGGGGAGAGTTCGAGTTATTGTTGCATTACTTATTTGCACGCGGGGCTGCATTCCAGTGGTCTTCCCAACCTGAAACTTTACCGCGGGGTCTTGCTGCTCGTAAAGGGGGATCAAGGTGAAGAAGAGGAGGGGTCGTTCCCTGCACAGTCAGTAGGTACGCAGACAGCAACTGCGTACAGGAAGGGGGAACTCCGCGAAGCCATGATGGTAGTGCCCAACCCACCTTCCTGCCTTTTGCGAAGTTTTGGTCGCTTTGTCCAAATCCTAGCCGTTTCTGAGAGTCGGTAGTGGCCATCTCTTGCTTGGCGCCACCCGCTGAAAGCAGGCTTATTTCGGCTTGGGACTCAATCATACGCGCCGGAGTGGAGTGTGAGCTTCGGCGACAGTTCTCGATTTTTGTCGAGAGCCAGCTGAGGCAAGTAGGTACTGTAAGAGGTGTGCAAGGTTAAAGCCGAGACCCCTGTGGACCGCCAGCCTCAGGCTAGGCTAGGCTTGGTCCGTCCCCTTGTGGTTACGCCAGGCCAGGCCCTCTCCCTCCGCTCCCCCCCTCGTAGGTACCAACCCGACGTGTCGCGCCACGCCACGCTACGCCACGCCACGCTACGCCACGCCACGCCACGCTACGCCACGCCACGCCAGGCCACGCCACGCCACGCCGCACCACGCCACGTCATGCATCTTCCGACCACCGTATAGGTACTTAGCTCTCAAGTAAGAAAGTAAGTAAGTACCTAACTCCCTTTGTGAGTACTTACCTGCTCTCACTCACTCACTCACTCACTCACTGCCCCCTACGGGTCTGAGCGTGCCGGCGCAGGAATACGTACTTACTTACAGTAGGTACTCCAGAAGCACACACACACACGCACACGCCCGCCCGCACGCACGCACGCACACGTCTCTGCCTTCTTACTGACCTGGTTCTGCTTCTGGTACTGGTACTGTTACAGTCCGCTCGTCCTCAGCCTCAGCCTGGGCCTCATCCATCCATCCATCCATCCATCCATCCAGAGAGGCGCGGCGAGGCGTGGACCCGTGGGAGTGCGGCTCGCTGCTGGCGGGGTGAAAATCTCAAGGCGGTGCCGCCGTCGCTATCACGGGGAGTGGAGGGGTTGAACGGAACAGAGTTGGGGAGCAAAGGAAGCTCACGCACGCACGCTGACAGACGGACAGACGGACAAAAGGGCGAGTGGAACAAGGAGGAAAAGGTAATGATGGACGGCGACATTGATCCACCCAGCCCACACGCACACGAACGAACGAACAAACGAACGAACGAATGACCTCACCCTTCAGGCTGCACGCTCGTTGATGACGTGAATGAATGAACCTTGCATTACTGCCTGCGCTAGCCCCCGCCCTTTAAGGCTCGCGCCGCCGCGTAGTACTCGTAGCGCGGGACTTGGTCGTGCTCCCCCTGCGTGCAAGTCGCTGCTTCTTGAGTGCTTGGCTTGGGCAATGACGAATGCTACGTCGAGGGACTGCTCTGCGTTTAGTC
>RRYC01000093.1:0-38395 GCA_004016185.1 Quambalaria eucalypti
ACTTCACCTCTCCCCCCCTCTCCCTCGCTCTCTCTCTCTCTCTCTCTCTCTCTCTCTCTCTCTCTCTCTCTCTCTCTCTCTCTCTCTCTCTCTCTCTCTCTCTCTCTCTCTCTCTCTCTCTCTCTCTCTCTCTCTCTCTGTCCCTTCCTTCCCAGTCCACTCGGACGACTTATTCGTCTCCTCGCCCTACATCTACTACGTGCACTGTATGTACATAATAGTAATGGATGGATGGATGGATGGATGCACCTTGTTATTCCCTCATGTACAATGCAGTGCAGTGCAGTGCAGTGCAGTACGGCAGCGCCCGGGTGCGACCTATAGACGATGTGTATCATGGGAGTTTCAGTCCGGGCTCATAGGGTGATGAATGAGTGATTGGTTGGTTGGTTAGTTAGTTAGTTAGTTAGTTAGTTGATTGATTGATTTACTGATTCATCCACCGACTCGAATGAGCGGCTGTTGTAAAGTGCAACTGTAAAGGAAAGTAGGACGTATTGGCTAGAACCCCATCATCTCCTCATCTACGCTCCTCCCCCCGCACAAAGAAAGTTGCCCATCCTATCCTATATGTACACGCACTCCCAACACACCCAACTACATCCCTCAAACCACACTCCCCCAATCAAACGTACTCCCCCTTGCTTTACCCCCAGGATACTTCTTGACGATCCCTTGGAAGCTCCGTGGTGGAGGGAAGTTGGAGGAAGGCGCAAATGTATGGGGGCCCGAGGTGGGTGGGGGGGAGGGGACTGGAAGTGTGCGCGGGGGAGAGTAGAATGGAAAGTGTGTCAGTCGGCAAGAAAGAAGGAGAGTGGGGTGAATGGGGCGCCCACTCACTTCTGCTGCCGCCAGTGCCATTGCCACTGCCATTACTACGCGACGTTCCATTTCCACTTCCATTTCCATTTCCATTCCCAAGGGGCGGTGCGGGTGCGTGTGCAGGCGCGGGCGCAGGTGGTGGCGGTGGCCTCGAACTGGGTGCAGCGCGCGTCGGTGGAGTCGAGGGCGCAGCGGGTGGACTACTGGGCATAGCGCGAAGAGGCGGTGCCGGTGCAAGGCTAGCGCGTAAAGGCGGAGCGGGTACTGTGCGTGAGGGCGTAGAGGGCGCTGCGGAGGGAGGTGCCGGTGGTGGTGGTGGTGGGGCGGGGGGACGTGAGGGCGTGCCGTTTGTGAGGGTAGGGGGCGCAGGCCTCGAGGGTGGAGGTGGTACGCCGCGGGATGGTGCTGGTGCGCTGGGTGGAGGAGGCGCGGCTGCACTTGGTCTGCTCGGAGGTGCAGGTGCCGGCGGGGGAGGTGCGGCTGCGCTGGGTCTGCTAGGTGGAGGAGGTGCTCTAGGTCCCGCGGGAGAAGCCACTGCTGGTCTGGCAGGAGGTGGAGGAGGCGGGGCGGCGGCAGCGACTGGGCGACCTGGTGGAGGAGGTGGTGGTGTTGGTCGAGGTGGAGCAGCGACAGAGGGTCTTGCTGGTGGTGGTGGTGGTGGGGGAGGTGCTGCTGGTGCGGCTCCTACTGGTCGAGAGGGAGGCGGCGGCGCTGCTGGTGCGGCACCTACAGGTCGAGAGGGAGGAGGAGGGGGTGGCGGTGCTGGTGCTGCCGATGGCCTGGGAGGAGGTGGGACTGTGCGTGAAGGAGCGGATGAGGGTGCGGGCGCGGCCGGGGGTGGAACAGGCCTACCAGGTGGTCTAGGAGCAGAACCTGCTGCGGAGGGGACTGGCGGCGCACCACCACCACCGCCACTGCCAGCTGGCTTGAGCTTGGGCATCCCTCCGGCAAAGAGGCCGCCTAGGCCAGGCATCGCTGGGGCTGCTGGGGCTGCTCCACTGCCTGGGACGGCAGGCGCAGATGCGGCGGGTCTGCCTCCTCCTGATCCGCCGCCACCACCACCGCCACCTACGGATCCAGCCACGGCTGGAGCTGATCGATCATTGGTTTGTGCCTCTGTGAAGGGGGGGCAAAGGCAAGAGCGGGTGCGCGTGGTCAGAATAGCGGATGGATAGCCAGGCAATACAAGTGAACCGTTATACGCACTCTTGAGGGCCTTGCCCTTCTTGATGGCCTCTTGCAGTGCGCCGTCCATGGGCGAGAAGTGCGGAGTGGAAGTAGTGTGGTGTGTGTGCGATACAATACAAGACGTGACGTCGTGGTTGTTGTTGTTGTTGTTGTTGTCGTCGTCGTCGTCGTCGTCGTCGTAGAAGGTACACTTTCAAGGCGTTGTCCACCCACCCCACACACCCCATCAAGTGCACGGTGCGCCATCCATCGCCACCCCTCCTGTCGGCACGTCGGGTCCGAGTCATACATGTGCGTGGCAGTGCACAGCCTGCCTGCCTGCCTGCCTGCCTGCCCTCCACTCGAACGCGCACAGCGTACATACAGCGCGTCTTTTGCTTCCGCCCGTCGCAGGTTCGACTCGCAGCGTGCGCCTTCTTTTCCTCGTCGTCTTTCCTCCCCAACCACCACCACCACCAACGCTCCCCCGACTCGATAATCGCCCACCCGCCTCTATCTCTGCAGGGCGTACCCGCACGTTCTTTGGGCGTCATTCCCATTTATACAGCGCAGCGCAGCGCAGCGCAGTGCAGTGCAGTGCAGTCGAGGTAGATGGAATGCATATATAGGTATAGATATCCACGCATCATTGACCATATGCGCATGACTGGCCATCAAAGACAAGTGGTGACCTGCGCGCTGCTTGCCTACCCTACCCTCAGCATACACCACTACATTCGACGCCAGAACACCTAGGTAGTGACCGCGCCTGCCAACCGTCCCGACGGAGAATTGACTCGCAGTCACTCCCAGCCCTCACGGTTCAAGGCAAGGTACCTACTGAGAGGACGGCGGCTTTCTGCACGAAAATGCGCCGTTGCTTCCGGCTAAGGCGCAGTTTTCGCATCCGAAAGGTGGTTCGCACGAAACGAAACCCCCGCCACCGTCGCGTCGCTACTTCCGCCCTCGACGGATTCAAAACAAAAGCACGTGACGGGATGACGCACCGATTGGGAGGGCCCGCAATGGCAGTCCAAAGCACACATGCCATCCATTCATCCATTCATGCCATTCCCCTTCCCGCGTCCACGTCCACGTCACCACTTTTGAGAGAGAGCTTCGAGTCGCCCTCCTACCACTATGTATCCATCCAGCTATGGCCCGTGAAGAGCACTTTCGTGACCGCACGGTCCTTGCCGTTTGGGAGTACGGTAGGCGAATTGAGCAACTAGACTGCTTCAGCATCGTCCGTCTTGCACCCAGTCTTGCCGACGCCATTGCCGGCCTCATCACTGCCCTCGTTTCCTCCTTTGCCGATCCTGGCGTTGCCAGGGACAGGGCCGACCTCCTCCGCGACGAGCGCCGCGACCCCATTGCTCTACACAACCTCGTCCGCGCAGCAGAAGTGGTTGCTCTTGCCAATGTCATCGAAACCTGCTTTCGCGATACGCCACACCCTTCGCCAGCCTATTCGGCGACGCTCCAAGCTGTGAGACTCTTCACGCATATTGCAAAGCTCTTCTGTCAACGCCGCAAGTTCTCCGCCTCAGGGGATGACGGTTTCCGCTCTTGTCTGTTCGAGAAGGTAGACTGGGTCCACCAGTACGGTACTGTCAAGGATGGTATTTGCGACAGTCGGTACACCCTTCTCTCTCTGTCTACCACGTACCTACAGTGCGTCCTCCCAGAAACGCCCATGAAAGACTGGGCAGCAGACTTGCAACCTCTCGCCCTCTCGCCCCTAGGCTTAGCATGGGATTGGGCGCGTGCAGACCCCGCGATTCCCCCGCACACAGTCGATGCCGTGGTGCTCATCACCATGGGCCGCCACATCAAGCGAGTCGTAGATGAAGAGCAGCAGAGGGTAGCAGCCCTGCGGGAAGAGGCAGCTCGCTATGGCTTCTTCGATCGGATCTTCGATGAGGGTGTTTGGAATGCAGTCAGTGGGCTGTTCAATGCGAGCAGTACGACGCGCCCCCGAGGGCAGACACCTGCAGAGGCAGAGGTAACGAATGCCTATACGCCCCTCGTCGAGGTCGAGGTCGACGACGACTCGGAAGCAGTAGCGGCCGTGGTCGAGCAGCTGTCGCACATGGGCGAGGAGTACGCGCAGCTCCTGTGTCAGAAGGATGGCTCTTCCGCCGAGGTCGAGGTCGAGGTCGAGGTCGAGAACACGCTCAATAAACTTCGTTCCTGGACGGCAATCATCGTAGCCAAGGCCGAGCCGCTGGTACCCCATTCCGTCTTTGAGGCAATTCCCGGCCTGGAAAAAGGGAACGCCTGATCCTGAGGCCGGAGCGCCGCCACTCGACGCTCTATGTCGTCCGCTCTGCCACGCCACGCCACGCCACGATTTCAGCGAGACGCAGGGCGCCCCTCAACCTCATTCACCCACTCTTTCGCGTCCTCGTTTTTATCTTTGGCTCGGCCCATCTACCTCCGAGTCGAACCCAGTACCGCTCCCAGATCGCGGAGCTCCAAGAGAGGACAGGGACAGACAGGGCCACGGTGGCAGCGGTCAAGCGGTCGAGCCCCTCCGCCAAGTCACTCGACTACGTACCTGCCTATAGCTGCTGTCGTCAAGTATGTACCGACCGACCTATGTGTACTGCTGTGCCTCGCTACCAGTAAGTCGGGTTGTCGGGTTGTCGGGTTGTCGGGCTTGAAGCAGGTCGGCGAGACAGCCGTCCGAGCGTCCATTCACCCGGCGGCGACAGTCGGGACAGTTCCCCACATGCACGCGCTGAGCTCCAGGCACGGCCGAGGGGGGAGCTGGGCTGGCGGAGACAGCACGAAGAAAAGGGCTGACTCGTGGCTGGGCAGTCGCGTACCTGCACGCGGCGTCCTCCAGGGCGTCGCCGTGACTTCTCTGAAAGGCTCGGGGCTCGGCGGCCGGGTCTTGTCTTCAGGATATGGGTGGCAGGCGAGGATGAGGACTGGGTATGTGGGGGGAAAGCGCGGGCTGCGCAGAGTCGACCTGCGAGGCCTCGGAGCCCGAACCGGACCGAACCGCTCTTGAATGGCGGCAAGTCAGTTCCCGAATTTCGGGGTGGAGATATCACTGCGCTGTACTTACATGGCGAGCTGTGGTAAGAGCATGAGATTGACTTCGTTTCGTACTTACGGCCTGCACGGACAAGGGGCTCCTGAATGCTGCGCCGCCGAGAAGAGCGCAACTCTCGTCCGCCCGTGCCTGCATGTCTCGGAAGATAAATGACGACCCGCCCGATGCAGCGCCGTGTGGGCGTGGGCGTGGCGTGGGCATGGCGTGGGCATGGAAGTCTGCGGCTACCATATGCAAGATGGCGTATAATGAAAGGCGTTGATGAGCCCCTTGGATCGGGACATGAGCGGGCGCGGGCGAGGGTGAGGGCGAGGGCGAGGCTGGGGGTATTTAGAAGGGGCCGCATGAATGGAAGCGTCACTCAGCGTTGCGGCGCCACTTCGTCATCCTTTGCGATTGATTTGGTCCACTCTTCCCTGCATACGCTCTTACCAAGATACTACTCGCTCTTCGACATCCCACATCGCCCGCAAACATGCTCATGAAGCGCAGCCTCTTCCTCACGGCCGCTGCGGCCATCGCTCTCGTCGCCTTGTCCACTAGCGTCAAGGCCAACCCCGGTGATAGTGAGCAGCGCCAGCCTCGCCTCGTCGACACTTCGCGTCTTGACTGCCTATTCTGACCTCGCTTACCTTGTCCCGCTTTGATCTCTTCGCATTCGCAGGATTGGGTGCATAGCCTGCCCCAATGGCGACTGTACGAACCTGACCTACGACTCGAAGTGCCCATCCGGTCTCTGCTACAAGGGCGAATGCGGGAAGCGACCTCCTCGCAAGCGCAGTGGCGACCGTCTGGGAGACAACGACTTTGACGAGCGCGCATTCGAGGACGAGGAGGAGGAGGGCCTCGAAGCGCGAGAAGACAAGCCAAACTACCACGCGCCGGTCCACCCCTCGAAGTGGTGCCTCCTTTGGGTCGAGGGTCAGGAGACTTCCGGACAGATGGGAGACGCATGCGATGCTAGCAACCCGACCGACCCGAAGCTCACGTTCAACGCTTGAGGTGCAGGCACCCGCCGCCGTTGCCACGCTGAGATACGTACGAGCTCGATGTTTGCCTTTAACGCGGCAAGTTTCCTTTCCACGAGTGCAGACGAATCCAGTTCCTTTGCAATCATCGCTCCGATTCATGGCAATGTCCTTGTCCGTCTGACCGCATCCACTCTCATCCATCGACTTTATGACAATCGCGTGTGCTCCATCACGGTATTGAATGGTCCGTGATCGTATGCGTGACTGGCCATCTCGTCGGGTATGGTGTGATGATGCAGGTCCCGCTGTGCGTGAACACGTGTGAGTCCCTGTGTAGATGCGATGGAAGCCCTTGCACCTGCACATCGGTCACGAGTCTGGGGCATCCCGTTCCTCGAATGTATGCTCGGCTACATCTCGTGACGAGAGAAGAGGGCGAGAGAGAACGCTATTAGCTTTTGACTCTTCCGCCGTATCTGCTGCTTGGACAGTCGAATGGCTCCTGCGCATATTTGCAGCCGACTATATGCTGTGTGGTGAGCCATGTGATCGCCGTGTTGGGCCGTCTCGGTCGGTACTTCCGCCAGACGCTCAAAGTCTGATTGGTGGTGAGGGTCAGAGATGACTGGAAAGGACTGGCCTTCGCGACGTGGGATTGGAGACGTCGTACACCTTGGGGTCCACCCCACCGCGTGCCTAGTTCCGCCTACGTGGTCAGTGCGTGGTCAGTGCGAAATATGCCAATTTTGGGGTGCGAATCTGCAAATCCTGGGCTGCATGAGATGCCGACGGAGTCACCCAGTGAACCTTGACCCCGGCGGCAAATCGGCATGTCCGTGCCGGGTGTGATCAGGGGCATGAGTGGTTATGAGTATATACCTGTTCGTCCGTCCAGAAGAGGCGCAGGGAACAAGCGAGCTGCTTCGGGTCACGCGCCATGGAATTTGCTCGCATCGATTCTCAATCGAGAGGCGGGGGAGGGAGACAAGGTGAGCTATGTAGGTATGCATGCGACGATGTTGGGGCGGCCCGTCCCTGCGGGCTTCTGGCGATACTGTGGGATTCGCAGCTTGACGTCTCCGCACGAGGGACGACGACGAAGCGATGTCGGCTAGATGCAGCGTGAGAAGAATGTGATTTCATCGAAATGGAAGGCGTAGAATGCGATATGGGCTTTAGAATTAGGCAATGGAAGGGGAGAAGGGCGGGACATGGGCGGCGACCCTGATTCGGGAATGGATGGAGCGTGACCCCTGATTCGGACAGAAGTGTGGAGCGCACGGACGCGGACGCGGACATGGACACGAGTCGACTTGCTTGTTTGCTTGTTCGTGAGCGCGGCCGCTGCTCTGCTGCTGACACAGCCGTAGTCGACAAGATCCGCGAGCGTGACCACAAGGGTGCAAGATTAGAGTTTCTTCTGTTTGTAAGCGACATCGGCTGGCAAGTTGGCATTGGTTGCATTGATTGGTGCATTGCATTGTTGGGTGCAGCGGCTTCCTCACTGGGCGTGTGGGCATCGGCATCTCGGAGCCGACGCCCGCCTGTGCCGCGATGCCGCTGTCAGACTCGGGAAGATTGGCGGCAGAGGAGCAGTTGGCCGGTGGGTGGCCGGTGGGGGGCGGGGGTGGGGAGCGGGTGGGGCCCGGCGGCGATGGCGGAGCGGCACCAAGAGGCACAGAGGCAAAGGAGCAGAGGCAAAGGAGCAGTGCCTTATGCCCGGCACCAACGGGGTCCCCGCACCGGCCCACGCCCGATCACGCATTCGCATCGTTACATTCGCAGCTCGCTCGCCTTGTTCCTCCACTCACTGCCATTCCGCGCCGGTTGGACCCTGAGACTAGACCCCGCCCGCGACCACGCCCACGCCGACTCTCACCCCCACCTCACCTTTGTCAGCCTTGCTCATTCATCTTCAGGTCAATAAATTCCAGGGCAAAAGTGCCGCAATTCCCACCCAATAACGCCGCTAATTTGCATTGCATTCTACCCAGTGCTTGGACCTCGATTGTTCAACTGCCCTCTCTCCCTTTCTTCCAATGACAATACTTTACCCCTCCACATTTCCTTGAAACTTGCCTCGCCTGGCGCAACGGCGACAAACAAGCAGTCAGGCAATCAATGCATCCAATCATTCCTCCATGTGCTCCGGAATCCGAAACAGTGACGATGCTCGTAAGCAGCCTGAGCGCAAAGCCTTTCCCTTGCACGTTTGGCTTCGATCGCATGGGACCTGGAGCGAGTCATCCTTTCCGTGCGGCGATGCGGCGTCTGGTCATGGGAGGGTCAGCATAAGCTTGAAAGGCGCTGGCACTTGACTAAAGACGCCAGGGAACGAGGTCAGCTGCTAGAATGACTTTGTGCCTGATGATACCTGCCCGCGGGCTGAACGCAGTCACACAGACTGGATCGGCTGGAGAGGTATAAGAAGCCGGGTGGGAGCAAGAATTCAAGCGCTTCCATCCCACGACGTCCATCATCATCCCTTCCATTCCCCATTCCCACGCCCCCGCAAACCACACCACACCACACCACACCCTGCGACCATGCTCTTCTCGAAACTGGCCTTGGCGGCCTCTTGCGCCGTTGCCGCGTCCCTTGCTGCCCCTCTTGAGAAGCTCTCCCAAGGCGAGTCGGTCATTCCGCGCTCACCTTCCGCCGAACAGAAGCTCGAGGCCATGCGCAGGTGGAACGAAAAAGTCCTAGCTGCAAGTGAGAATGTGGCCAGCAAGTACGTGAGTTGTGTGCGCGGCGTGGCCAACATACCAACGAACGAACGCGTGCGCATACATTCAACTCACCGCTCCCCACACCGCCTCCCCCCGCAGCCCGTGGACCACATCAACAACATCAGCGACTACTCTCTTTGGGACCAATTCCAAGACAGCGGCTCCCTTCCCGAGCCCATCCGCGGCAAGACGGGCAGCAAGATTTCAGGCCCCACCGACCACGAAATCGACCGACAGAACCCCGATACCTTTGCTCCACCCAATACCGACTCGGGGACCGTTCCACAGGCCAAGTGGCCCTTTTCCCTCAGCCATAATCGACTGCAGAATGGTGGTTGGGCGAGGCAGCAGAATGTCGATGTCCTGCCCGTTGCTACTGAGTTGGCGGGTGTGCAGATGCACCTCGAAAAGGTGCGTGATCAAGAAGCGAGGCAGGGAGTCTGATTTGCCGGCCAGAAATTGAGCTTGTATGCCTGCCTGCCTGCCCACCCTACTCCCCTCCCCCACCAGGACGCCATCCGCGAACTCCACTGGCACACCGCCGGCGAATGGGCCTACGTCCTGAACGGTACCTTCCGCGTCGGTATCATCGACGCAGACGGCCGCAACTACCTCAACGACGTCAAGCAGGGCGACCTGTGGTTCTTCCCCTCTGGTCTCCCACACTTCATCGCCGCCACCTCCGAGGGCGGTGGAGAGTTTCTCCTCGTCTTCACCGAGGGCACCTTCTCCGAAGACGACACTTTCCTTCTCAGCGATTTCGTCTCGCACGTTCCGCGCGAGGTCCTCCTGAAGAACTTCCCGGGCTTCGACAATGAGGACCTCGACACGGTCCCCGCTGATGAGCTCTACATCTTCCCGATGAGCGACCCCATTACGAACCACACCCTCGAGCAGGAGAATGTCACTTCCCCCGCGGGCGCCACGCCCGTCCAGTACACATTCAACGCCTCGGAGTACCCCGCGCAGCAGCTCCCCGGCGGGACAGTCAAGATTGTTGACTCTCGCAACTTTAGTATCTCCCAGATTGCCCTTGCGGAAGTGACGATCAACCCCGGTGCGATGCGCGAGCTACACTGGCACCCTTCTTCGGATGAGTGGAGTTACTTCATCTCGGGACATGCGCGAATCACCGTCTGGTCCGGCACGAACAATGCTAGGACCTTTGACTTTTGGCCGGGCGACGTTGCGTACATTCCTAAATCCCAGGGACACTACATCGAGGCCCTGGGGAGCGAGCCCGTCAAGTACCTCGAAACATTCAAGGAGTCCGTCTACTCCGACGTGAGCCTCTCCAATTGGCTGGCGCTTACCCCACCCAGCGTAGTCAAGAGTCACATGGGGTTCAGCGACGCACAGATTAAGAAGTTGCAGAAGTTTAAGAGCCATGATCATCAGCTTGTGCAGGGGAATAATGATGGGAGTAGGCCCGGGAAGGGGAAGCGCACGATGGAGACGGAGATGTATGGCGGAAAGCAGATGTGGGCTTGAGGGGCGGAGGGGCCGTTGGCGCGGACCGACGCCAGCTGAAAATGAAATGGACACTTTTCGCCATCATCACTCGTCGCGTCTTGTGTCACGCAAAGGGGAGGCGCCTCGCGTCGCGGGTGGCGGCTCCTGCCTTGCTTCCCCCTCCAAGTCATGTTACGCGTTGCGGAAGCAAAGTAGCATCATAACGAGGTAATGTATCGTAAAGCGACTCAGCGTAGAGCGACTCAGCGTTAATGGGTTCGACTCCCCATGCTCAGCGACGAGTCTCTCTGTTCATGATAAAACCCACCAGGTCCCGATTACTGGAGATGTCCTCCCAATCCCCACGTCGTAACCTCTTCTTCCACTTCCACACCCAGGGACTTACCTTCCCACCTGCACCCGTGAACCTCTCTCACCTCAGCCCAACGTAAACATAACACCAGACTGCCACCATGCCACCACCAAGCAAAGATCTCGAAGACACTGCCCTCCTCCCTTTGCAAAACCGCGCCCCGCAGCCCCGCAAGGCGCATACATCCCTCTCGCGCTCGCTACTGGTAGCATTCCTCGTAGCGGTGCTACTCTGCGTGGGGGGCTATGTAGTGCTCACTCCAATTAGTGACGCGGGGATGACGCACTTGGCGTTCCTCGACGTGATTCAGACGTGGACGTCGTCCCTCCATGGCCATGGCAAGGCGTCGCTTCCTCACGACAATGAAGTGAATTGGGTGAGTCGCACACCACTTACCACTTCTTGCCCGCCGTATTGCACCACAACCTTGTGCTAACCGAGCGCTCACCCCGCCACGCCACGTCGACACAGGACCTCCTCCCCACGGGACAGCTGAAAGAAATCCACTGCTGGGCGGATATGGCTCGTCCCGACCCCTCGGGGACGCACTGCTACCGCCTGCTCCTCCCTCTGGACTATACGAACCTCTCCGACGGGCGACGCGCCAGCCTCGCTGTAACGCGGTACGCCGCTGGCGGGGGGAAGACTCCGCGTCACCGCGTACTCGGTACGGTATTTATCAATCCTGGTGGGCCGGGGGGCTCGGGTGTGAGCCACGTCCGAGGGTGGAAGGGGGAGCGCACAGCATTTATGGAGTATGACGAGCACTTCGAGGGGCGGTACGATATTGCGAGTTGGGATCCGCGGGCTGTTGCCCGGACGTGGCCGCGCGCGGACTGCTTCGGCGCGGGCAGAGACGGGGCGCAGCTCAAATACGGGAACGAGCTCCTCCAAGCTGGAGCAGACTTGTACCACGCTTCGACCGGCGCGGTACCACACCAGCTTGCAGCGCACCAGTTGCTCTCCCGTCTTTGCCAGGCGAGGCACGGCGACGCCCTGCGTTTCGTTACGACTGCCTCGACGGCGCGGGATTTGCGCGCACTCTACCGTGCTTTTGGAGATGAGCGGCTCAACTTCGGGGGCTTCTCCTACGGCACGGCAATAGGCAGCGTCTTTGCTGCGATGTGGCCGGAAGAAGTAGGGCGCTTCTGGCTGGACGGCGTACTGGACGTGCCGGCGTACCTTTCGCAAGAATGGTACGATATGCGCGAAATCGACGAGGTCATACATGCGATTTTCACCGAGTGTGCACGCGCGGGGGCGGAGCGCTGCCCTCTCGCGGGGAACCTGACGGACGAGGAGAGAAGTGCGCCAGATAAGGGCGGGGCAGTCCTCTGGCAAGAGCTGCTCGACACGCTCGAGGCGCTCCGAGTGATGCCTCGCGCAGAGGCGCGCGCCAAGACACCGCAGTTGGTTACCTACAATGACCTCAAAAAAGCACTGTACGATAGCGTCTTCAACCCCGCGCGACGCTGGCCTGAGCTTAGCCGCATGCTCGCGGCTGCGTTTCATCAAAATGACTGGAGCGCCTTTGTCGACTATTACGGCTCCGTCCAGCCTTTCCGGCCGCCCGCGTTCCCCGACGCTCTCTACGACTTTGAGGACGAAGCCAACTTTGCGATTGCGTACGCGGACTACCTCGAGGATAACGGCGACGAGGACTACTGGACGGTCGAGCGCGTGCAAGCCGAGATTGCACACTTTGAGGAAAGCGCGCCCATCTGGGGAGAGTTCGCCGGGCTAGGAACCGGCGCGTGGTACACCCGGGGAAAAGATCAGTGGTACGGCGGGTACAATGCCACGCCCGCCACGCCCATTCTCTTTGCTTCGACGGACCTCGACCCCGTTACGCCGCTGCATGGCGCCAGGACAATGGCCAGACTCTTCAAGGGGTCGCGCCTGGTTCGCGTGCAGGGAGGTATTGGACACTCGACGTTCAGTCAGCGCAGTCGATGCGTTGCAAAGTACGTGGCGGATTACATGGTGCGGGGGATTCTCCCGCCCGTAAGTCAGAGTCACGCAGCGCAGGAGACAGACGAGGCGCCCGAGACGGTCTGCACGCCCGATGCGGGGCCGTACGATCCTCAGCGTACTGTGTCGATGGTAACGCAAGCCGAGAGGACGTATGCCGCGCACGTCGCCCTCGGTGAGAGGATCGCAGGAGGTAGCGAGCCGGGCGGGGTTGCGTCGTCGTGCGCTGCACAAGAGGCAATAGGGCGGAGCAGACCGACGTGAATCGCTGAAAGGTAATGCTATGGTATCATATACATTGATGAGACGGTAATGGTGACAAAGGTGAATAAGCCCCAAAGCGGTTCCCGTCTGAAAGCGTGAGGCAGATGCGCGCATCTAGATGTTAAAAGGAAAATCGCGTGAATGGTGGCGGGCGGCATCACGGCGCCTCTACGGTATGCTGCTGGAGATCCTCTGCCTTTGGCGGGTCAAGGGACTCCTCTCTATTCTCCCTGGGCACGTCCGACGCCCAAACGCCCTCGTCCCTCCAGCTCTTAACGTCGCTCGCGAGCTGCGCGAGCCTCACGGGCTTCTGCAGCCAATCGTCTATGCCGCACTCTTTCCCACGGAGCTTGTCCGCCTCGAGGCTCAAGGCCGTCACGGCAATGATTCGCGGGTAGTGCTCTGTGGGTGTACGCCGCATCTCAATGGCCGCTTCGAAGCCGTTCATACGGGGCATGTTGATATCGAGGAGAACGACCTGCGGGTGGTGCAGGCGGAACATCTCCACGCCCTCGACGCCGTCCTTGGCCTCGAGGGGCTCGACGCCCACCCGCCGGAGGAGACCAATGAGGATCCGCGCGTTCAAGGGGTTGTCTTCGACGACGAGGCAGCGGAAGGGACGCTTGTGCCCGCCTGGTGTGCTCGGTGCGATGCTCTGCTGCGAGCTGCGCTTGAAGAGTTTCCGCGGCTTCTTGCCCGTGCTGGGCCTGTCCGATTTGGTCGCGGGGGCTGCTGCAGGGGTGGCGCCTCCCGAATGCTTGCCTTCTTTCTCTGCAGAAGATGAGTGGTGGTGGTCTTGTGATGATTGCGAGTCTCCATTCGTCGCAGACGACACATGCTCTTCTTTGCCTCTTAGGCGCTCCGCCGCTTCGAGGAACTCGTCCGAGTGCACCGGCCGCTGCGCGAGGACATCCTCGAAGATCTCCGCCATCGTCTCCAAGTCGGGCAATACAAACGGCCTGAAGATTTGCACGGCGGGCAGCTCCCCAATCCATACCTGCTTCCTGTCCGGCTGGAGGCTCCCTGGCGGATCGGAAAAGGCGCGGTTGGGCAGCTCGATGATGACCTGGTCCGCTTTGCGCGAATTGTTGCGCGCAACGATGCTGTTAGCGCAGGCTGCCCTCTGCTCGGGAATTTCCGTGCGCTCTCCCGCGATGAAGACAATGGAGCATTCGTCGAGGAGCTCAGGACTGCGGTCGATGTTGCCCGCAAAGACGGCGCCGAATTGCCCGCAGAGCTGCTTGCACAGCGCGAGGAAGCTCACGCGGCTTTTTTCGTCCTCGTCGACGGGAATCGCGCCAACTTTGACGCCCGTGGACTGTACAGAGGGCGCCGCTTTCCCGCGAAAGGGAAAGGTAAAGTCAAAGGTGGTACCCTTGCCTTCGGTGCTAGCGACGTGGACTCGCCCGCCGAGGCGAGACATAATCGACGAGCAGATAGAGAGGCTCAGTCCTGCGCCCGCGCTGTTGTCGAGCGCTCTGGTAAACGGTCTGAAGACTTGCGTCTGGAGAAACTCGGGTGACATGCCGTGCCCCGTATCTGCGACGGTGAGGTGCAAGTCATTGATCACCTTGAGGCCCTCTGCTGGGCGTGGCTCCTGGCTCGACTTGGGACGGACAGACAGGTTGACCATGACGATGCCCCGCGAAGTAGCCTGAAGGCCATTGGTGACGAGCTTGGAGACGACGCGCGTCAGCGACTCGCAGTCGAATTGAAACTTTTCAGGCAGATCCTTCCAGCTGCCAGGTCCGCAGGTCACGCTGAGTTCCGGTGGTGGCGGTACCTGAAGGCGTTCGTCGTCGAGGGACGTCTTGGTGAGGCAGTGCAGCCGCCACGAGGCATTGGCCGTGCGGCATACAATGTCGAATAGTCCGCGAAAGTTCGTCGAGGGCCACATGGCTGCGCGGGCGATCTTGGGGTCCTTGATCCCAGCCATGGCAGCATAGTCGAAGATGTCATTCAGACTCGAGTCGAGGGCCTCGGCAGACAGGGCAATGCCCGCGATGCTCTTGCGCGTCTCTTCGCTTTCCTTGAGGACTTCGCTGGCGGACTCGCAGATTCCGACAATGGTATGGAGCGGCGTACGTAGTTGGTGCTGCATACGTTGGGTCAATTGCACCTGAGCTCGGTCGATGGCCTGGCTCTTCATTCTCAGTGCCGAGGCGACCAGGCAGCTTCCGACTTGCTCCACGAAGAGGCAGTCCTGGCGGGGTAGAGGTGGCAAGGGGCAGAGGGGCGTGTGAGTCGATTGGCGCAACATTGCGTGAGTCCGAGTCTCATCGCCGACTCACGCTCTCTTCGCAGTCGGATGGCGGGTCCTGGAAGACGGACAAAATCAGATAGGCAGGCTGGTTTCCCGCCTCAAAGACGGGCGTCGCACACAGTCCCTTGCAGCCCTGCGGCAAGAGGGGTGACAGCGGTGAAGGTCTCGCATCGGTCCCCTCGCACCAGAGGGAGGAAGAGGACCCACAGCACTCGCGTCGGCGTAGGTGCTTTGGGTCGCGTGTCGAAGCCAAAAAGGCAGCGAGGAGGGGTCTGGCCTCATCTCCCGAGAGCTTCTGGAAGTATGACTTGTCGCGTCCGCTGCGGGCGAGGAGCGGCACGGGCTTGGCGCTCTTGGTGTAGGAGCAGAGGATGCTCCGTGTAGCATCTGCAGACTCGTCTCCAGAGTCATCGTATACTGTCCAGTGCCGAGATGGGTTCGGCCGCCGAGGGTGTGCTCTCCGTGGCATCGGTCTCGAGGTGCTGCTGCGGCTGTTTCTGCGACTATGGTACTCGTCGTCGCTCCCTTGACTCGCTTCAGCATCTCCATGTGTAGAAGCCGCAGAGGTGGATCCTCCGTCGCTCTCGAGGTCCATGGCGCTGAATGAGGCTTGGATTGAAGCCGACGAAGGGCGTCGCCGAGGTCTCCTGGGTGTCGCATCGTACATGTCGTCGTCTTCTTCGTTGCCAGAAGAAGAAGAGTCTGAGAGATTCGACTTGGTTGGTGACCGCTGCTGTGTCAAGCGGATCTTTTCGAACTGAGAGGGGGAGGGTAAAACAGTCTCGTCAGTACTGAGCGCGCGTAGTGGTGCATATATGCTGCCTACGCCGCCTGGGCGCGGCGACGACTTGTTCATTCCCCCCTCTTCGGTGCCACTCACCTTGAAACCAGAAACATCAAAGACAACGACTGTCCTAGCTCGTAACACCCTGGCAACGGACCTGGCTGCCTCCTTGAACAACTTTGCCGTTGCAGAAGTCTCTGCCTGGTCGAGATCCTGTTCGCTGCTCTTAGGCTTGACGTTGCGACGCACGTCTGCGTTGCTAAGCCTCGTGAGTCTTACGAGCTCCTCTTGCGCATTGAGCTCACGCTGCCGCCGTCTTTCGAGGAAAGTGGCACGAAAGGCATTGAATGTGCTCGATGCGAGGCGAGGAAGCATCTCGGCTAGCAGCGAGGAATTGGCGTCGTCTTGGTCAAAGGAGACGGCCAGACCAACTGGTACGGGCGTTTGACCTTGACCAGGCGGGAAGGAGAGGACTGCGGCAGAGAGAAACGTGACGTCGGAGGGGAGTTGGGGTGGCCGATGAATGCTGTGCTTCTGTAGAAAGGCCGATAGGTCGGAGATGATAACCGCGCCGTTGCGAGCCGATTCGCCGGCAATCGCCGTTGTGAGGGAGCGAACAAAATCCGCAGGAAGGTAATTTGGGTCCAATTCACCGGCATGTTGGATGACTCTGTGAATGCTAGCGCAGGATGCGATGACTGTGGTGAGTCGAGGCGCTCGCGGAAGGAGGCAGTGGACGAGCTGCGCGTCGAACGTTGCAAGGGCATCTGCTCCCCCTCCTAAACGCTGGGAGTCGCCCTCGTGGTGCAGTCGAAAGCGGTGAATGGCGCGCAGAGCGAGATCGTCTTGCGTCTGCTGCTTGGTCTTGGCTGGCTGTGACGAGAGTGCTGGCGCACCTGGGCGGGAGGGTGAAAGCGGCATCTGCTGCGCATAGTGCTGCGCCTCTTCCGAGGGAGAGAAGACAATGTCGGCGTCCTCGCCAGTACTAGTGGGTGTCTCGGTGGTGCTGCTGTAGTTTTCTCCACCGCCACCGCCTCCACGATTCCAAGGAAAGGACGTCGATGCTGCGAGGCGCGGTCGGTTGCCCGTTTGCCGTGGCGGCGAAAAGGGCTGGTCGGATGATGTCGAGGAAGAAGGATAGGTGTCTAGGGCGCCATGGTGATGGGGTGTGCTGTCCGGTGTGGGCGCAGGCGTGGGGGAAGCCATGCCGGAAATCATCGCGGCAAGAGCCCTTTGTTGGCGGCGGTGAGGCGTGCGAGCGTCGCGGGGAGCAGGGATAGACGATGTGGCGAGAAGATGCGGATATGCGCGATATGCTCTGCTAACGATGTGCTGTGTAGAGGTAGAAGGTGTTGAAGCTATTCCTCGACCTTGAACGTCGTCGTCGTCGACGTCGTTGTCATCATCATCATCGGTGCTGCTCACTCGACTTTCTTGGCCCTCTTTGCCTTTGCTGACCTCGCCTCTTCCACGACGATTTTCTCTTTGCCAAACCCACGTCAGGGTCTCCCCCCAAAATGCGCTTCGATCGTTCCGACATGCGGCTGTGCAGCGCAGCTAGCCCGCGATGTGGCGCCCGTCGTCGTTCGTGTCTGGGTCCCTGCGGGGATTGCATCTCAAAGCCAGCGCCTTGAGCCTCGAGCCTCGAGCCTCGAGCCTTTGAGCCCTCTGAGCCCGAAGCCCGACCTCGAGCCTAGGCCGCCGAGAAGTCTCAGCGGGCTGAGCGTGTCTCGCTCGCGTCTCTCGCGTCTGCCCATCTGCCCAGCTGCGCCCCGCCCCGCCGCGCCGCATCCGCATCTGAGCCCAAGGGCATCCGGCTGGGCGGAGTCGCGGGCGTCGGCGTTCTCACACTTGCGTCCTGGGCACTGCCGCCCACGTGGCCAGCTCGCGCGTCACGTGACGGGCCCATGCTTCACAACAGAAAAGCCTCCGTTTGAGAGCATTCCCTAATAATTAGTGGGTCTCTTCCGTTCCCGCCTCGGATCTCGATGATCACCTCCCCACTTCGACGCCACCTTCTCAGCTTGACGAACCCTCAGCAACGTCACTGACTGCCCTGAGACTTCGGGAGTGGCGCTTAGGCGCACAATGATTTCAAGCCGCCCAAAAACTTGGTAGCAACACTCGGAACGCCCTAGCACAGAGGTGACATCTTCGCGATGCGATCCTCCACGCCGCACCATGGAGGAGCGCCCTAAGGAGGAGGCCTCGGCCTGTCTCCCGGATCCCCATTGTTCTGGCATACAGCCACGCCACTGTAGCAATGACAATAATCGCACTGAGCGCGCGGGGCCGCCTCCCCACTGAACCACTGCAAGCACCAGTGCTTGGGGTTTGCTGGCGCTCCGCGAGCCTCGATTATGCCGCGGCCGCGCGAGGCAGATTCGTTGACATAGCGCTTCCATGCCTCTGGATCAATGGGAAGGCCGTCTACCAGGCCGCGAGCGCTGTGCTGCGCCGAGGAGTCGCCCGATGGTGGTAGCTCGTCTCGCCTTCCGAACCCGCATGATCCACCCCTGCAAGAGCCGTACTCGCAGCGAGTCTTGTAGCTGGCGTTTCGGCAGTTTCCGTTTGGGCAGGCTACGCAGCCACAAGCTGCGGCGAGAGAAAAGTGGGTGGGCGTTGACAGAGAAGATGCATCAGTGGACGGCCTGAAAGCAGAGCCAGATCGGAGGGATCGTCGTGGGTCATGCTGTTTGCGAGCGCACTCACCCAGAGCAAGTGGGGCGCACAGTAGCACAGCCAGTGCCATGAAGACGCAGACGCCAATTGGAAGCCTTGGAGAGGTAGATTTCATGGTGCAACGCTGTGCGGCAGAGTAGGTGCAGAGGTCAACGACTCAGTAGTCAACGTACTGTCTGGAGATCAGCGAGGCGGTGAACGTACTGACAGGTCGTTGAGGATGTGGTTATTGGGGTGCGAGAGGGAACCCCGTGCACTTTGCGAACTGGCGCCATCTTATAGTCAGTCGCACCGCTGCAGAGGAGCACAGACAACGCCCACGGAAGTGCGTGTTGGCGCAAAAGTGGTCCGCGTCAACTAAGTACCTCGCAAGGCACGCCCTGCCCTGCCATCGTCTCACTTCCGCTTCTGCGCACCTAGAGTGCGTTACGCCACAGCCAAGAGTTGCTCGCAGCGGCAGTGAACTCTCCGATCCTCTCACGATGGCCATCTTGCAGTGTGCAGTGTGCAACTGGCGCCCAACCACAAGCGTGCCACGCGTTCTTCCACAGAGAGACAAGTTTTCCGAAGCTACATTGTCCTGCTCTTCGCAAAGCAAGGACTGCAACAGGCGCGCGCGCGCCTCTGGCAAAAGACGATAGGAATCATCCCAGAAGGCTTGGAGAAGACCCTCGATTCCGAGCTGGTTAGATCAGGCAAACCTTGAGCGGCCCCATTCCGCCGAGGAGCTCTTGAGTAGTACACCTCGCCAAGCTGGCGAGAGCCTGACCTGCATTTTGCCGAGTTGCAGCGGCCCATTTTGCCGAGTTGCAGCGGCCCTTCTAACTCATATCTGGGCAGTTGTTCTTCTTGCAGGGTATGCACCGGCCCCCTGCACAGACCGAGAACGAGGTAGATGAGGCCGTTCGCATGCCTGTCATCGGCACTGGATTCGCGCTTCTGCTGGGAACCCTGCTCAAAGCTGTACTGACTCTGGGCCCCTGGTACGTGTAATAGGACGCTAAGCGCTAGCAAGACGCAGATGACAGAAAAGCCTCGATGGTGGACATTGTATAGACGCATGCTAGACTGGCAGCATCGTAGCCGCCAGTGGTGCCTGTAGTGGCGGCGCTGCAATCGATTTCAGTCTCGTGTTCGTGTTTACGATCACGGTTTTGCGCATAGTTTCCTCTCTGCGGGCCAAGGCATTTCGCACGGAGTTTCCGAAAGGGGCAGCTTTTTTTCCTGCGGGCGACAAAATGCGAAGCCAGTCTGGTCAAATCCCTTTCAGCCCAGCTGCCTACGCGCCGGAGTTGCCCCACCGGCGGCTCTTGATTGGCCCCGGCCCGCATAGACTGAAGGATGTTGTCGACAGGAGTCGCGCGGCGCGCCTCATATACTCCGGCGGGACGGCCCCGAATTACTCCAGTGAGGCACGGTATCAGGCGTACATATCAGGCCCCTCTGCTGCCGTGGGGAGAGGGGAGTGAAACGTACTTGAGCGCAGTTCCTTGGAGTGGCCTCGTGCTGCTTGAGTCGAGCCACGCGCGGGTATGTAAAGTATGTAATGACAGGGGCGCGATGCTGCGACGATGGCTGCGATGCCTTGCAAGGCAGATTCATGGAGGCACGGATGATGAAGATCATCTGCAACAGCTTTCTTACCTTCCTGTCTTGTGGAAGCAACTCCGTGACCTCCTCACACGCGAACCACTGCCCAATACATTCTCTACGCAACGCACGAAATGTCCGAGAAGACCATGCAATCCGAAGCCCTGGCCCCTTCGCCACCTCCGGTCGAGGCCACAGCCGCCGCATCACCACCGCCCATTTCCGACTCTGTCGAGAAGCTAATGTTCCTCCCCGAGACGCTTACGCAGACGTCTGTGTGGCACAACCGCAAGGTGCGAGGCTGCGGCTGGCGCGGGTGGGCGGCGCCGTGCGTACCTAGGTACTCACTGACCCATGGCCTTCCCCGCCCGCCCCCACCCCGCAGTGCTTCCTCTACTGCTTCATCATCTACCTCTGCTCCTTCTTCACCGCCTACGAGCAAGGCACGACCAACGGCTTCCTCGCGCTCCCTGCCTTTGTCCAAAAATTCGGGCCTGTCCTTCCCGACGGCTCAGGAAAGCACTACATCAACACCTCTTTGCAGCAGCTCCTCTTCGTCGTGAGTGACCTGGGGTGGCTCCTGACACTGTGCCTTGCATGGCTCCTCTACGAGAGGGTGGGCCGCGTGCGCGTACTCCAACTGGGACTTGCGACGTCCATTGTGGCAATTGCACTAGCGACGGCCGCGCCCAACGCGGGGTGCTTCCTCGCTGCGAGGTTTCTGATCGGTGCGGGCGTAGGGTTCATCAGTAGCGCGAGCTTCCTCTGGGTGGGGGAGAGCACCGTTGCGCACATTGTGAGTTTGGTGGGGGGGCCGCGAAGGGTGGTGCATCCGCAGAGAAAGGACTGACTTCCATATGTATGTGTGTCTACATGCAGCGCAACGTCGCATCAGTCTTCCACGGACTCAAAATGGCCATTGGGTACCTCCTCTCTGCCATCGTCTGCCAGTGAGTGCGTGCGCGGAAGCACAACTCTGACTCTAGCTCCCACGCCCCGCTCACACCCACACCCACCGACACAACAGCCTCTTCAGCCACGGCACCTCCCCGCGATACTACCGCCTCCCCATGATCACCGGTATGGGCCCGCAAGTCCTTTCCCTCGCACTGACATTTGTTCTTCCCGAGACGTGAGTGTGCGCCAGACGCGGCACCTACTGCGGCCTGCGCCTGTGCTTGTGTCTGTGCGACTCCGGACTGATAGCTAGGTATCTCCCGCCGAGGGCAACGCCCCAGTCCCCGCTGGTACGCTCTGCAAGACCGCCGCGCAGAAGCTCACCGCTCCCTCGTAGCGCTGCGTCCGGCTATACACACAAGTGCGATGATCACACAGGAGCTGGACGCCATCTTCGCTGCGATTGAGTGGGAGCGGCATGGGGGGCCGATCTCGCGCGGGCACCAGGGCCTCCGCCCGCGCCTCCAAGCCATCCTGCAGCAGCTCCGCACAGCCTTCACGGGCACAAACACCCGGAGGACAGGCCTCGTCATGGCCAATGGCGTCTTCTTCGTAGCGAGCGGTGTGCAATTCGTCGTCACGACGGCGGCGTTCCTCTTTTCCGTCATGGGGAGTACGTCTCCTTTTTACTAGTGAGTGGCGCTGGCGCGGGTGTGGCGCGAGGTACCTACCTAGGTGTTGAAGTTGGACTTGGACTTGATGCTCATCTACATACCTACTTGCTCGCTTTTTCGCTGCCTCTGTGCGGCGCTCGTTCCGCTCGCACTCGCTTCGCTCGCCCCAGCACCATCGTGATGAAAAGCATCGCCATCCCCTCTGCGCTCCTCTCCGCGCTAACGCTGGACAACCTCCCGCGTCGTCTCATCATCCTCTCCTCCTTCATCCTGAACCTCATCTCCATGCTCGGCACAGGCATCCTCGCCTCCCTCCCACCTTCCTCGGGCGTAACCAACGAAGGCAAGATAAAAGGCATGACGGCCTTCTTCTCACTGGCGATTCTGGCAGTGTACGGCGGGGCAAACATCTCAATGGGGACAATGATGGTCGAGATTCCGAGGCAGGAGCTTCGCGCACTGACGTACTCAATGGGAGCAGGACTCGCAATCATCGTGGGGATTGTGCACAATCTCGCCACGCCGGAATTTATCAATCCCGAGGATCTGAATTGGGGTGGCAAGGTGCGTGGCGTGCGGCGGGGGGTGGTGCTGGTGTACCCTACCGTCGTGAGGACTTGACTGACTTGACTCCTTAGTGCTCCTCCGCCACCCCGCACAGTACGCCTACATCTTTGTATGCACCAACCTCATCTGCCTCATCTTCGTCTATTTTTACCTCCCCGAAACGCGGAACATCACCCTGGAAGAGATGGATGTCCTCTTCGAGGCAAGGGTACCAGCCAGGCAGTTCCAGTCGTACATCAAGGCGCAGCGGGCGCAGGCCGAGAGGGAGCGCCGACGATGGGAGTGCAAGGGCGAGGACAAGGCGAGTGGCGAGGGGGATTTGGAGAAGGCCGGCGAGGGCGCGCGTGTGACGGCCAAGGCAGAGGAGTAGATAGATGACTTTGCTTTGCTGAAGGGACGTGGTGGTGATGGCGGTGGTATTGGACAAGGTGACTGCACGTCGAGATTTGTACATTTTTGGCGCTCCCTTTGGCGCTCCTTCGAATGACTGCACTGCGGTTTCGGACTAATTTACCTGCGCCTGAACTGCGGCAGCTTACTTCCCTGCACCCTGTAAGCGCCCAACCCCGCAATGGCCAAGAGGACTCCTCCCACGGCAACGTGGTGCGCCATTGAAGCATTCTGCTGTGTCCACGTCGTCTGCGTCGCTCCCGTCAAAAAGGTGGCGAGAAAAGCGGGCAAGAGGATGTACCCGCTGAGCCTATGCCACTTCCACCACCCTTTTGCCTTGGCCTGCCCACCGAGGAGTGCACCATTGAACCATACGCTGGCTGCGCCAAAGAGGGCTTGGACCCACGCCCAGGCGACGACGGCCGTTCCGAGGATGCCGTGCCACGAGATGAAATGGTTGGAAGGGTGGTGGAGGTACCACATGACGGCAGCGCCGGCGGTGATGAGCGGGAGGAGGGCGAGGGCATTGAGGTACTGGTGTGCGCTGAAGGCTGCGCGCTTCTCTTGCGGGCGGGATGTCGTCGTGGGTTGGAGGACGAGGATGGACTGGAGGAGAAGGAGGAGAGAGAGGGATTGGATCAAAGGGTGGTATGCAAAGAGGGGGAGCGTAAAGGGCAGGGGGTTGGGGACGTGCCACGTGGGCGGCATGGCGGAGAGGACCAGCGTCCAGATGAGGGCCACGAATGTCACGCCTAGGGCCTGGGAGGCGGCATCGAGGAGGGTGACCTGGTCAGTATATGCAGTGCATCCATGATTGCATCGAAACGACGCTGGCATGTACCCACCTGAATACCCAGAGCCGACGATGACGCGGCATTGTTCTTTTTGATTGCCCTGGCCATCGAGGGCGAGTCGTGCTGTGAATCTTGCGAGTAGTCTGCTGCTGCTGCTCCTGCCGTGGCTGGCGGGGGGAGCGAATTGTGCGACTGTGGTGCGAGGAGCGGCTGCGTCTGCTCGTCGTTATGTGTGGGCGAAGGAGGCATGAGTGGCGGTGGCGGTGCGAGAGTGGGGGAGGCGGTGGTGTTGGTGCAGAGTGGCCGTGGTGCAAGTGGTGATGCGCGTCAGATGAGTCGCTCTCTTAGCTATTGCTGCGGCCAATGACTGATGGTGACAAAGGATGAAGGGGTATCAGGAACAACAGGTACACGCGCCCGCTAATGTATGCACCTCTTGTAGGACCCTTTTTGCCCCACGCCTCTTTCCGCCGGCGGCTGATGATGCTATGCTGAGCTAATGGACGTGCACGGAGGTGTAATAAGATAAGCAGCGATAAACGTCAAATTTCAGTTCAGCCACGCCTCACTGCACGACTTTGACTTGACTTCATTTGTGTTCCTTGACTCGGCATCAATGATTATCAATCCCCTTCCCTCAAGCACGTCAGCCCCGCCCGGACATCGGCGCTTGTGCCGCCGCATCTCAGCCGCACGACTCGGCCACTTCGGCGCCGATGACGCAGCACGGGCCACTCACCTTTCCCGCTTCTCGGATCCGCAATTGACATCACGTGATCCCGGAGCCCGGCGATAACACGCAGGCTGCCCTGCGAATCAGATTAGGCGGGATAACCGGCTGACTTTGGCTCGCCGAGACATGGGCGGCAATTGCAGCGTGCGCAGTGCAAGGAGGCGAGGTGGGCCGTAAGGTGGCGAGGTGGCCGTGAGTGTTTGGGTGCTGAAAAAGGGGCAGGTGAGGGCGGCTGACAAGGAGTGCTGTAAGAGGAGAAAGAGGCAGTTACAAGACAGTACAATGCTGGTGCGCACCAGCGACGCTCGGATCATCAGAGGATCGCGATATATATATATATAAAAGGAGAGGTCAGAGCAACGAATGTCAGACGTCGGAGGTCAGACGTGCCAAGACTTTGGACTCGAACTCGGGATAGGGAGGGTTTTCGAGGGACTGGCAGGGTTCTACAATACAATCTGTCTGTGGAGCAGGGCCGACGACCAGCACAGGGCACTCGTTGCTCACGCTGACTTACTTAGCCGAGGTAGGCACACGTTCAGCTGTAGTACAGGACATGCAGTATTTTCGGGTCTAGCTTGATAAGTTGCGCGAGGGTCCTGGTAATGATGCTCAGTCAGGCTATGCACGATACTCGACTGTTCCCGACTATATGCTACAATTTTAGACCTCCTTCAATCTCATACACAATGCCCCAACTCGCCACATGACCTTACCACAGGCCTAATACAGCTAGCTAGCTAGGCGACGACCCCATCGTACTCGGCTTCCCTCGCAGCATGGTGCCTCCCCGTGCGGGTCCGCCGCCACCTCCCCTCACCCTCTCCCCCTCCCTCCTCGACGCCCTCATCCTCCGCCTCGACGACCTCATTACCGCCGCGACCCCTCCGCAGCATCCGACTCAAACCCCCCAGCACAGCCCGTGGGACCCCCGCTCTTTCCTCGGCCTGGACAAGACCAACTTCCGGCCGTGGCTTCTGCGCCCCATCGACCTCGAGAATGTCGCAAAGTACAATCCTACCCGGCCAGACGATGCCGTGACGACGCTCAGGGCGTTTTATTATTCGGGGTATCAGGTGCCTTGTCTTGCCATGTGAGTGGGTGGCCGGCTGGCGGTGTTTAGTGGATACTCGAGTACATGCTCACAATCAGCCATTCCCGCTCGCCCGCCCGCCCGCACACCAGATTCGCACTGTACCTCGCCTTCCTAGGGCTTCTCCTACCCCCCGCGCTGTGTAGACTCGCCGCCCTCGTCCTGCCCCGTCGATGGAAACACCGCATACACGCAGCGGCGCTCCTACCAGAAGCAGTAAGGACACATATCCTCGATAGCCCGCTGTCTGGCGCAGGTGGAAGGCACCACCAGCCGCTTTATTGGCGGCCGTTTGCATCGCGGCGGGGTGGACCCGCAGCAGCAGCCGAAGCAGCAGCAGATGACGGCCGTGACAAGGGCAAGTCGGCAGCGACGACGCAGTCAGGCGTGGAAAGCACGGGTGATCCCCCGCTGCCACGCCCCGCGTCCACATCACCGAAACACTCCCCGTCGTCGTCGTCGTCGTCGTCGTCGTCGTCGTCGCCATGGCTGCGGTCAGCGTCACTCAGCATGCGCCTCCCCCTTCGCGGGCAGTCGCTCCTCATCGGCGCCCTCCTAGCATTCAACCTTGTCCTCCTCACGTCCTTTTACTGGATCGTACCCGCATCTCACAGCACATACTACCCCGACCCACGTACAAACTTTTCCCGGCAGTTCCTGCGCTACCTCGCAGACCGCTCTTCCATCCTCGCCCTCGGGCAGGTACCCCTCGTCTTCCTCACGGGCGGGCGCGTCTTTCCCCTCCCGATCCTCACGGGATTAGACTACAGTACGAGCATGGTGTACCACCGCTGGGTGGCGCGCATGGCCTGGTTCCAGGCAAATGTCCACGCCGCAGCATGGACCATCATCGTCCTCCAAAAGGGACTGTGGTGGCAACGATGGGCCAGGCCATACTGGTATTGGGGTGCCATTGCATTCGCCATGTTCTGGGGACTGTGTCTCCTCTCTGTCCGAGAGGTACGCAATCTAAGTTACGAGGTCTTTGTCGCTGCGCATGTGGCACTCGCCGCTGCTGGCGTCGTAGGGACGTACTTGCACATTGACGCCGTGGGCGCACCAAAGGTGTGTGTCTGTGTGGTCCCGTAGCAGCGGTTGTTCCCCGAACCCGTCAGGTACCCTGCGACTGACACCCGCCCGCCCGTACTGCACCACACTCTGCCTACTCGCAACCCCCACAGTTCGCACTCTACCTCTTCATAACCAAAGTCACCGCCCTCCTCTGGGCGTTCGACCGCCTCTGGCGCGCCCTCGACCGCATACGCCTCTCCCTGCACGTCTCCCTCCGTCGACCCCGCCACGCCCTCTCAAGCACAACGGCCATGGTCGCACACGCATCGATCCACCCACGGGTCCTCGTCGAAGCGCACGTCGATAACTTACCGGCGGGGATCGCGCGGGTTAGGGTCGTCCTCCCGCGAGGGCGTGTGCGGGTGCGGGTGCGGGTGCGAGAGCGCTCCCCACTGGGAGACAGTGGTAACGTACACGAGCAGCGGGAACGGCAAAGAGAAGCAAAGCCCCCGGACGCGTCCTCCCGGATACGCGAACCCCCCGCAACGGGAGCTTCGAGGCAGATTGGCGCAGGCGAGTCCGTCCGGCTGATGTTGCCCTGCGTACAGGCATGGAGCGACCATCCGTTTACCGTTGTGCGGACTGGGCTGGTTTCGGAGTTGGAGGAGGGGCGCGAGGGTGGGGGCGGCGGCGGAGACGGCGGCGAGGACGGCGATGGCGTGGGCAAAAGGGAGGGCGCGGACTTGGCATACATCGAGATGCTCGTTAAACGCGAAGGCGGGTTCACGCGGCGGCTTGCGGAGCTGGCTGAGGACGGCAGCGCAGGGGCGGGAACTCCCGATGTCGAGGAAGGACGCCCTGCTATCCCGCACACGAGGCAGTTCAGCGCCATCCTCGAAGGGCCCTATGGGCACTTTCCCGACCACGAGGTAAGTCCGGTTCGCGTGGTGCGTGCTTCTTCTCGCAAGGATCAGATCAGCGCTGACACCCCCTTCCTCTCCTCCTGGGACACAGCTCGAACAAGCAAACGACGTTCTCCTCTTCGCGGGCGGCATTGGCGTGACGTACCTCCTCCCCATGCTAGAGTACATCGTCGCCCCGCCGCGGGCCCAAAACCGAGGAAAGACACGGACACGCTCCTGCAGACTTGTATGGACGCTGAGGGACGTGGCGCTCGTACAGGCCGTTGCGCATATACTCCTCGAGGTGAGCAGGCGGGCTCGCATCAAGGGCGCGGGACCGCACATCAGTATCACGGTGCACCATACGGGGCGTGGGTGCGACGACGAGCACGAGACCAAGGCGAAGACGAAGACAAAGGTGCCCGCGACGACGACGACGGAAACCACCCCGCTGTTACCCTCGAAGGCGCACGCACAACACACATACGCAGCAGTCGGTTCCCCGCCCTCGTCTTCTTCCCGCAACTGCAACACAGCATATACGCACGCGCCACATGAGAAACCCCACATGACGGCGTTTAAGGAGCTGGCGTCCTCCCTCCGTCCGGAAGTACAGCTGGAGCTCCAGCGGGGCAGGCCGGAGCTTGGGATTGGGGAGCAGGTCAGGTGCGGCGGCGGTGGGCTTCGTGCAGAGGGAGACGAAGATGAAGACGAAGACGAGGAGCAAGAGCACGAGAAGCGCCTCCTCGTAGCCGTTTGCGGGCCGGCAGCGCTGTGCGATGCTGTACGTGGGGAGGTCAAGCGCGAGAGGGAGGGCCAGGCGCGAGTGCGACGACGAGGGGACGAAGGAGAACGAGAACGAACGCGACGCTGGGATGACGTCGCGTTCGTAGAGGAGTGCTTTGATTGGTGAGCCGCGCGAGGGGCGCGCGATAGTGAATGGGCTTGATACATACACTTTACGAACGAAATGACACGATACGATACGAATTGCCAGTGTATGGAGTTATAGATGTTTGCTTGATTGATTGCCTAGAATACTATTGCATATATGCCTTTCTGGGTTGATGGCTGCTCTAAATGCCCTTGTACGTCCCCTTTCTCTGCGTAGAGGCTAGCTTGCTTACCTAGAATGCCATTGCAATCTATTCCACCTTCTGTGACCCCTCGGTGCAAAGTGTAAAGCCAACGACCGGACTCGAACGCTCGACGCTCCCTCGCACGCACACACATCCGTCGCCTGTCCCCGCGTCGGGAATGAACGGCAAAAATTTTCCTCCCTCCGCGCGGAACCCGGTCGGTGCCCCGGGTCGAGTCAGCCCAGCCCAGCCCGGTCTAACCCGGTCCAACCCGACGCGCTCCCGCTCAGCTCGGCTGCGCTGAGCTGCCCTGCTGCCCTTGACGCCCGCCCGCCCGCCACGCCACGCCACGCCACGCTGCCACGCGTCAACGCCACACGGGTGGCCAGCGGGGCAAGGCGAGCGTGTCGTGTCGTGTCGTGTCGTGTCGTGTTGGGCGTGTGGACGTCATCCAGAATGGAAGCTGGTCAGGACAGGCAGGGAGTGGTCGTCATTCGTTGTCGAACGAAGATGGCAACAATGGCAACAATGGCATCGATCAATGTGGACGCCGCCAGTACCCTTACCCTTGCTCGATCATCGCTTATCCATCGCGCGCGTGGTCTCGTCCAATAAGTACAATATTGTTTTGTACCTTTTGCTTTTTGCCTTGGGATCAATAAAAATGGACCCACACAACAACCACCCCCACCCCGTGCTAGCCACGCACACGCACACGCGGCAATCGCTCCGTCCCCGCCCCGCCACGGCACCGCACGACCGCCCGCCCAGAGACGCGCGCGCGCGGCTCGTTTGTAGGCTGGCTGGCTGGCTGGGAGGGGCCTGGCCTGGCCTGGCCATCACAGTCGTCTGATGTCGCCTCGTTGTCGCACTCGCTGACGGGCGCGCCTGGCTCACTCGCACTCGCACCCGCACTCGCCGCCCGCCTCGCCTCGCCTCGCCCCGCTCATCCGCCGCCATCATCACAGCGGCCCAACGCCCAACGCGCCCACAGCCGCCGCCCGCCACGGCCACGGCCACGATCCCGCCCTCTCCTTGTCTGATCCTCCCACAGCCCGCAAACCCAACCCCCTCACCGCCCCCCCTTCTCCACTACCCAAGCCTTCCCGATTGACCGACAGACCGAGCGATCAATCGAACAAGCAGAGACGGCCGCCCCATTGATCGCTTCTTGCGTCACGTTCACATTCTCTTCTCGTCAGCCACCACCACCACCACGTCCCTTCTTTTTTTTTCCCCTTGCCAACTCCTTCTCCCTCTCCTTGCGCTTCGAAGCGAAGAAAGAAAGGCGAATCGAATCGCCCGCGGCCATCGACGCCCACAACCCCAGACCTCTTTCGCGAGGCCTTTTTTGGTGCCGTCCTCACGACCTTGTTGGCCTGCCTTGCTCCGCATCGTGAAGGGACAACATCCACTCTCACGACACATCGCGCACACACACACGCGCACGCAGACAAGTTGCTACGTCTCTGTGTTACGAATAGCATCACGAGACGTCCCGAGCAGCCACGCTCAGCCGTACGACTTTTTTTCCTCCTCCATTGATCCTAGTCACGACGCGTAGAGGACCTTTGCAGACTAGACGACGCACTAGTCTCCTCTGCCCTCTGCCGACCAAAGCGACCAAACCAAGCCAATCAGCTGCTCCATCGATTGCACTCGCACTCATAGAAGAGAGGGTGCACACGGCCACAACATCAACTTCACGAAGCATACACCCTCGTGACGTCTTCCTTTAATCTTGGCATTCACTTCGACTCGTACCCACACTCGCGCCGCGACTCCTATCACGAAAACAAACGACAAACCACTCAAGTGAGCATCGCATTGCGTGGCGTCGGCAGCAGATGACTGTCCTGCAGATAGTCAGGACAAGCATCTGCATCCACGTC
This sequence comes from Quambalaria eucalypti, assembly GCA_004016185.1. Taxonomy (NCBI): domain Eukaryota; kingdom Fungi; phylum Basidiomycota; class Exobasidiomycetes; order Microstromatales; family Quambalariaceae; genus Quambalaria; species Quambalaria eucalypti. The sequence goes on from RRYC01000093.1 coordinate 30,165, forward strand.
GGCAACTCATCGCCTACTGCGCATTGTGCATTGTCATTCTGACCTTTGCTCGGACCCCTTGCCCACTCGTCCACGCTCGACCCACAGTAACCTACTGCAGACATTGAAGGAAACATGGCAGACCACACACCAGAAGTAGACCTCGACAATGTCATCGACCGCCTCTTGGAGGGTGAGTAGCGTCTTTGCATCATCGTTGCTGCGATTCTCTCCAACTCTGCTCAGCATCCACTCTCTTACATGCACCCACGCCGCTCTTGCGATTCCCTTCTGCCTCACCAACAACCATCAACCACCCGTTACAAACACTCCTACGAAATCACTCACAGTGCGGGGGTCGAGACCAGGCAAGCCTGTGCACCTCGAGGAATACGAGATCAAGTTCTTGTGCTTGAAGGCTCGCGACATCTTTATCAACCAGCCCATCCTCCTCGAGCTCGAGGCCCCCATCAAAATCTGCGGTGAGTTGCAAATGCACTGAGGAGGCCTTTCTGCCGTACTAGGTGGATGTATGCATGGATGCGTGCATGCACTCTTGGCGTTGGCGTTACTGACTCGATCCACCACTGTGCTTGCCGCACCTCCAGGCGACATTCACGGCCAATACTATGACCTCCTCCGACTGTTCGAGTACGGTGGCTTCCCGCCCGAGGCAAATTACCTCTTCCTGGGAGACTACGTTGACCGAGGCAAGCAATCATTAGAGACAATCTGCCTCCTTCTCGCGTATAAGATCAAGTACCCAGAGAACTTCTTCATTCTCCGTGGAAATCACGAGTGCGCCTCCATCAACCGCATCTACGGCTTCTACGACGAATGTGAGTTGGCCCGGGCGGAGCCTGAATCGGCTGCATTGATCCTCGTCGCTCCGTTGACGTGTTACTGATCACCTCTTGGCCCTCACCGTGCATGCACCCCGCCAGGCAAGCGCCGCTTCAACATCAAGCTCTGGAAGACATTCACCGACTGCTTCAACTGTCTGCCCATCGCAGCCATCATTGACGAAAAGATCTTTACGATGCACGGAGGATTGTCGCCGGACTTGCAGAGCATGGAGCAGATCAGGAGGGTGATGAGGCCGACGGATGTCCCGGATACAGGTGAGTACCGCAGGTGCCAGCGTGGTCGACGAGGCTCAGCTCTCGCCCTGCAGAAGCGTCACTGACATGCTTCTGTTCCGCACCCCTCTTCGCACTCCCAGGCCTCCTCTGTGACTTGCTGTGGTCGGATCCGGACAAGGACATTTCAGGCTGGTCCGAAAACGACCGCGGTGTCTCGTTCACATTTGGGCCAGACGTCGTGTCCCGCTTCCTGCAAAAACACGACATGGACCTCATCTGTCGTGCCCATCAAGTCGTCGAGGATGGCTACGAATTCTTTGCCAAGCGTCAACTAGTAACGCTCTTTTCGGCACCGAATTACTGTGGAGAGTTCGACAATGCAGGCGCCATGATGAGCGTGGACGATTCGTTGCTGTGTAGCTTCCAGTGAGTACAGAGTCTACGTGACTGCCGCATCCCGCTTGTTGTGCCCGAAGATGCTGATTCATGACACACTCCTCACCCGCGCACGCAAACAGGATCCTGAAACCGGCCGAGAAGAAGAACAAGTACGTGTACGGTGGAATGACTTCTGGCCGGCCGGTCACACCCCCGCGCAAGCAAAAGAAGGGCAAGGAGGGCAAGTAAGGCAGGACCGACCGACTGGCGCCGAGCTTAGGGGCGATGCAGAGGACAGCAAAGTGAGGCGCGGTAGGGCTCGGGGTGAGGAGAAGGGCGATGGCGCAACAACGAGCGAGCGAGCGAGCGAGCGGTGGTCGGACGGATGGGCAACGTCAGCATTCAAACTCTGGCGGGGGAGAAGGGACACTGCGACACCTCAAGGGCGCGGCGATGACGCGGGAGTTGGAGGACGACACCGGCGGCGCACTCGTGCACACCTCTTTGGTCCATCGGCCGCCCAAGCTTGCCTCGGAGCGGCAGCTGAGCCAGTCCCTGCATGCTGGACAAGGACTCGGTGCGACGAACTCGGACGTCAGGGCACAGGGCGGCCCGAGCGAGCCCTGGCAACGCTGGCGAGGCACGAATCGGCAATGTGCGTATGTATCTTTGATCTGCGCCCTCAAGGTGTCATCGAGGATGGGCGTCGGGTCACCACGCAAAGCATGTCCGGCGAGCAAGGACGGTCACCTCTGCCGACAGATGACGAGATCAGCCGAGAGGACACGAGGAATTGCCATTCTTTTGCTCCGGCCCAGTGGACGTCTGTATGCAGAGTGCAAGGGGCATTGGGCTCAAGACGAGGGGTAGAACGTACCGAAAAAGACGCACGGGGCACAACAAAGAGCCGGCGCACACGTCGCGACCGTCGATGGCTGGGACAAAAGTACAGCTTGACTGCTGTTCTGGCGCAAGTCGAGGCGATGTTGACGCGCCATGCCGTCTTCGGTGCGTGAAACGCTTGGCGTACGCACGATGTCATGTCAAACTGGCGTCGTCGGCGGCAAGATTCGTCGCCTAGCTCTGCGCTCTTGTCGCAAGACTCAAGGTCCGGCATTCACGCACGCAAGTCGTGCCTTGTCTATCTCTTATCGTCATCGTCTACCGTAGTGTCCCTTGCCGCCATCTCCGAGCTGTTTCTGTCCGCGCACACGCCGTATCCTACCATCCACCAATGTGTTTTGCCATCCACCCTTCATCCAAACGGCGCCGCGTCCGTCGCCCCCTTCCACACCGCCTTGCCTCTTTCAGTCCCCGAGTCGATGCCAACAACTCCCCCTTCCCTCCCTTTGCCTCCCCTCACCCACTTTGCCCTCGCTCCCTGTCTCCCTCTCTCTCGATCCCTGTGCTCGTTCCTCTCCCTACATTTGCAATCCCATCCACACCACCACCACCACCACCACCCGCACTCACGCCCAACCAAGCCTTGTTCGTCCGCTCGTCGCCGTCGCCTTTGTGTCGTCTTCCGATATCGACTTTCGATCAAGTATGTTTTCTCCTCTCTCTCTCTTTGCGTGTGTGCGTGGTGTGTGTGCGTGTGTGGGAGTGTGCGTGTGCGGGGGAGTGAGATAGCGGTGGCCATTGAGACGGTAAGTACTCAGGTACGTCGCAAAGTGAAGGAAGGGTGTGAGTTGGGTTGGATCGGGTTGGAGCTCTTTCACCGCCCCTCTTGACGGGCTGACAACGCGCAGGCAGGCATACACGCAGTCCTTGACCCGCTAGGCTAGCTATAGGTACATAGACATACATTCTTTGCTTTGCTTGAGAATATGAGGCTTTCAAACATTCCTGGCTTGAGGGTATGAGGCTTCCTTTTTCTTTCTTTGGGCTTTGGGCTGGGACGCACGTACAGCGATTCCCCACGATGATGATGACCTCTTCTATTGTACGATCTTGTACGATACAAGACAATACAACACTCTCCACTGGACGGGACGTTGCTCAGCACGCACGCACGGGGGCGTCAGCTCTGTGCACTGCGCCTTGGATTGGTTTGCCTTGGATTGCTCACCTCTTTCACGCTACGCTCACGCGGCGCGCGCACGGGCGGGCGGGCGGGGAGCGCAAGGCGGAACGAAGGAAGGACGGAAGGGAGGGAGGGAAGGAGGGAGAGAGGGAGAGAGGGAGAGAGGGAGAGAGGGAGAGAGGGAGAGGAAGGCTCTGAGACAGAGACATGACAGGTTGCAGTTGCAGAGCGGGGCAAAAGCCATATGTACGGTAAGTGCTTACGGGGATTGGATGGATGGATGGATGGGAGGGCGGAATACGAGTGGGGTTGACGTACCCGGTGGACAAAGAGCAGCCGGAGTGGGCCGGATGGTGGTGGTTGGTGCTGGTGGTTGGGTAGAAGGGGCCGTTTGTTGTTCTTGCAAACACCCCTTGCTTTCCTTTCTCCTACAATCCAACACAACCAGTTTCCCCCCACCAACCGACGCCAGCCAATCGCCCCACACCCACCCTGCCAACCAACCCACGATGGACTCCCTCGTCACGCTCCTCACCTCTGAAAAGGCCCCCAACCTCTCCCTCTACTCCCTCCCCGCGGCACTCGTCCTCGCCGCCCTCCCACACTGGTGGAGCATCCACCAGTGCCTCTCCAAGAAGATCAATGGCGGATGGAAGAACCAGAACCCGCGGAGCTTCGTCGCGCAGCTCAACTTCAAGGCTGCTAGTGGGAAGAAGCTGAGTGTCCTCGAGGGGAGGGTGCTCCGTGCACAGGCGGCACAGCAGAATGGGTTTGAGTGGTTTGGGTTTTGGGCGGCGGCGGTGGTGAGTGTGCGGCGAAGGGCACGACACGACACGATGCGATGCGATGCGATGCGATGCGATACTGACAAGACCTTGCATTTATTGCACGTCCCACCACAGCTCGCAGGCAACTTTGTGCGCCTGCCACACGCCGAGCTCAACCGCATGGCACTCCTCTACATTGTCTCGCGCGTAGCCTTCAACTTTGCGTATGTCCTCCTCGATGGATTCGGGCCATCCCTCGTCCGCACTGCCGTCTTCCAAGTGGGCATCATTGCCGGGTTGAGGCTCATCATCATGGCTGCTAACAGGCTGTACTGAGCGCGGAGCGACCGCAAGGAGTGGGGTACGCGTTTCAACGCGGAGGCGGAACTTGTTGCCACGGAGAACGAAAGTGCATAGCCAAATTGATGGCTGCAATCGCAATCAGATGTATGCATACATTCACAGTATGACACACGGGAACGTCCATCCAACCAAGTATACATTCACAACATCCTTCGACGGTGGTGCGGCACTGGCATACATGCAAGGCCATGAGCAAAGCAATGGCCAGCACAGCAGCAACCCTCGACGGCATACTCGCAACCTCCAACTAACCCCACTCATTCTCCTTGCCCCCCAGCCCTCTCGCACCTCTAATGGCGCCCGCATATACTCACATCCCCCCACCGCACTTCAACGCGCCTCGCCTCCCCACACGCCACTGACTGCACCATCTCCCTCGCCATCACGCGAGCTCGAGCGCGACGCATACCTCGCGAGGAACGTCGAGTTGTTCGAGTTGCCCGCGTTGGCGCCGGCATTGTCGCTCGTCGCAGCGCGAGGCGTGGGCGTCGCGGTGTTTGCTCCAAAGGAGCTGTCTGGTGGAGGGAGGGTCTTCTGGCTCTTTGCGAGGCTGAGGTTGGATGACGAGGACGAAGAGGACGCGGCAGACTCGCGCGCAGCGACGTTGCTCGCTGCATTGGTGATTGCCGCGCCGAAGAGGCCTGCCCCTCCGTTACCGCTCTTTTTGCGCGTGCCACTGGCGGCATCGCTCGAGTCGTCCCTCTTCTCCGCGAGGGAAGAGCCCACGCTCATTCCCGTAGCGTACGAACCGGCGCGCCCTCCTCCCCCGGCAATGACCGGCAGAGTGGCGTTGCTGTTGTTGCGATTGGCGGTGCTTCGTCCACCCGAAGCACCCCCGCCACCGAGACTGGAGCCACCACCAGGGTAGGCGTACGTCCCGAGTGCCAAGTCTGCCTTTTCGCGTGCGAGGAGCCGGGCGGCACGCATCGCAACGAGGACAAAGTACAGAGTGACGAGGTGGAAGACGAGCCAGATGGAGATGAAGAGGCCCATTACTAGTTTGAAGTGCTGTTGGTGCGGGGGGTGGGGCGCGGTAGGTAGGATAGTGTCAGCAGCGTGTGTTGGTCAATGTCACGCAAGTCAAGTCGCTGCGCGGCACTCACGAACTGGCAGGTCCCCTGCCCAATCTCGATCATCTGCTCGTTCCCAGCCCACAATTCCGCCTGCTCCGTCCTACAATTCTCAATCGTCTCATTCTTGTCCCTGAACCCGAGCGCGATGTGCACTCCACCGAGCGCCAACCCCGCAAACCAACTCAAGAGGAGGACCACTGCATACGCCCGTACCAGGACGGGGGAGCGCCGCACCCCACCTGCGAAACCTACGATGGAAATGACCGCAAGGAGGATCATGAGCGCAGCGTAGGAACCGGCGATGGCCTTGGTTGATTTGGGGATGGGGTGTGTGGCAGCGGAGGAGTGAGGGTGGGCAAGGCCGTAGGAGAGGGTCCAGATGATGAGGCCTGAGAGGGCGCCAGCTGCCAGGAAGGTCAGGGGCGAGAGGACGAGGACGCCCGCGCGGAGCGGGACGCAGCAGCTGCGAGGCGAGGCGAGGCGAGGTGAACCACGAAGTGGTGAGCCGAGCAGAGCAGAGGCAGAGCAGAGGGACGGGTAGTGCCGTGGCGAGCCAGGAAAAGCGCAAGGACAGAGAGGGCAGCACGTTCATCAGCACAGAGGTCCCAGCTGAATACCGGCAGAACCCCACTCATCACTAACCAACAATGATCGCGCGACATATTGATTCTCCTTCTTTGGGTCTTATTCAGCGCTATTTCTTCTTCAAAATCAATCGGATCTTCTCCGCGTGAGACCGAACCAGTCGGTTGTTCTTGTAGGTATCAACGTCGGTGATGTGATGTCGGTCGGCCTTGCGCAGTCAGTCCCACGTCCGGCGTGGCGTGTGTTGTACTGTGCTGTGCTTGAGGACTAGGTGCGCCGTGCGTGGTGCTTGCGCTGTGTAGCGCTGTGTGATAGTGGCAGTGGCTAGACTCGCTAGCAGCTGCGTGTGTGTGCGATGCGGCGTGCGATATAGAGCAACTGTACCTGTACCTGCTCGTTCGTGCGTCGCTGTGCGTTGTGCGTGAGATTGTGTGGTGTGTACCCAAGGGTAGGTACCTAAGCTCTCGTCAGGTGAGGTGAGGTGCGGTGCGGTGCGGCTCTACCAATTGCAGTATCCAGTACTGTCTAGGCAGTCGTTGCGTGCGTGTCGACAAGGTTGGTGGTCGTGGTGGTAGTGGTGGTGTAGGATGCAGTACGGCGCAGAATGCTCCAGGCATTCACAGTCGTATCGCAGATGTTTGCTGTACAGTGGAAGTTCTGATTCTGGTTCTGTGGAGGGTGAGGAAAGGGAAAAGAGAAAAAGAGGGGGGAGGGTCCATTTCGGGGTGGGAGGGCACTTGTTATACCCCTGCGGGCGGGGCAGTCATAGGGGGCGGGCCTACGCGTAAGGAGGGCAGGAGCAACCGCAAGCGCACCACGCACCACGCACCACGCACTCCCGAGGGAGAGGGGGACGTTGAAGCCTGCAGAATAACGCCCTTGCAATTCGGTTCGTATTGGGTTTCCTGGGCCTCGTGGACAATTTCCAAACTTACGCCCACGCCCACGCCCACGCCCAACGCCCACGAGCGTACTCACAGCCGGGCATGGGCGTAAGTTCGCCCCTCCCTCCCATTTCGTTTGGTTCCGCTTCGTTTCCGCTCGAATTTCAGGCCCATCGTTTCTCGATCCTCGAGTCATTTCGACTAGGCGGTGCGGCGTCGCGTCGCATTACCTCAACGCAAGTCGGTGTACTTACAGGTCAGTCATGTCGGTACGGAGCGGTAAGTACCTACGGTAGGGATTGCGGGGGGCAATAGTTCGAGGAGAGTTTGGATCGGATCGAGCGGTGTACCGCCTCGCGCTGCATTGTACTCGTCTTCGGCGCAAAAGCGGGAAGTCGGATCGCCAAAACCCTCAAAGGCGACTTGCGAAATAGTTTCGTTTGGCGCGACACGCGCCGCAGCAATAGCAAACGCAAATGCGACACGCTGCGCTGTACGTGACGCCCTCCCGGGCTGCCTTACTCTGGCTTTGCGGTTGCAATCGCGGTGCGGTTGCTTTGGAGCTGGAGCTGGAGTTGCAGTTGTAGTTGTAGTTGGATTTGAACTCTGGAGTTGACCTTGCGCTTGCGCTTGCCCCCGCATCGGGCAAACCGCACTCCGCTGCACCCGAACTGCACTGCACCGAAGCGAACGCTGAGAACGGCGATCGAGAAACATCTCGATCCACACCGTATCACACTGGGCTCCCCTTTCACTGCACCGCAATCCACTCCGCTCCACGGCATGACGTCATCCAACCCAGCCCAATCCCACCCCACTCAAAGTGAACCCCGAAGGTGTAGACTCCAGACCAAGTCAAGTCAAGTCAAGTCGAGTCGAGTCGGCGTCTACACGTCATTCAAACCATCTAATTTAGATACTTACATACCTAGCTCACCTTCACTTCACTTGACTTCAACCCACTTCAATTCGACTCGACTCGACTCGACTCCTTTCGACTCGGCGCGTAAGCTAGCCAAAGTGGCGATGACGATGACGATGATGCTGGCAATGATGACGATGATGCTGGCGATGATGACGATGATGCTGGCGAT